>JBBPNN010000229.1:0-35958 GCA_038090935.1 Hortiboletus campestris
CCTTCCATTGATCCTCGGGGCAGATGCGAATATTGTTGTAGCCCCAACGGATGTCAAGTTTGGTGAAGTACCTAGAGTGCTTCAAGGTGTCGATCAAATCAGCAATACGAGGAAGAGGGTAAGCATTCTTGATCGTGTGGGAGTTAAGATACCTATAGTCCTGGCAAGGACGGTAGGTTCCATCCTTCTTCGGCACAAAGAAGAACGGAGAAGCCTGGGGAGACTTCGATGGCACGATCTTTCCTTCTCGTAGATTTTCTTCGACAAATCCTTTCAATGCCTCCATCTCCTTTGGGTTTAAGGAGTAGTTCTTGGCTCGCTTCGGTATGAACGAGGAATCGAGTTTGATGGTGTGGTCAAAGGGTTGATGGGGAGGAAGAGAAACATCTTTCACTTTCATGAAGACATCATGAAACTCGGTGAATTCTGGAGGAAGTTCAACGACGTTCTTTTCTTGGTCGGTGGCAATAGAGGTCGAGATGGTGACCTTATTGATTTCCAAGGGAGGGAGCACTCCCATGGACATGGCTAAATCATCAACCCATTGGTCGAAGATAGCGTCCTCGGAGACGTGGTTGTATCGAAGGAGGTATCGCTGGGTTTCGGTGTCCTCCTTTGATCTAGATATCCCTTTCTTGTAAGGGAGAGAGACCATCCCGGTTGACCAATCGATGGTCGGATTGTTGTAACGTAGCCAAGGAATTCCCAGGATGACATCCTCATTGGCCTGAATGAGGTAAAAAAGTTGTTTCTCCACATTTTCTCTGATATGAAGGTGTACGATCGTTGTCCTTCGTATTAAACCTCCTTGGTTGATGGTTCTGTCTATGTTGTGAGCCATCAGAGGTTTCGGCAATCGTTGTGTTTCCCATCCAAGGCGATGGACAAGAGCTGTGCTTATAAAGCACCCCGTAGCCCCGCAGTCAATGAGGGCATGCGTTTCAGCGATTTTGCTGTTTGATCCGGACAAAGAAACGGGAATCGAGATTGACTTCGAGTTCTTTCCAGATACAAATACAGGCGCAATAGTAAAGGAGGGTAATGACGCTGACGCTTTCCCTCCACTCAAAAATCCTGTGGTCCCTTGTTAGCCCCATCGTCGTGATAGAAAATACGAGGTTCAATGGGTTCTTCTTCGTCTACAACCAGTCTGGCCACACTTTCAGCAGTGTCGACCAGAGTTCCATCTTTGTTGGCTGCTCCATAGATGATCTTTAGGGAGTTCACCGCCTCTGCGTCAGAGATATTGAGTGTCCTGGCGTACTCCTGAAGTGACGAGGGAGGAGCAGACACCGTGGCGGCCCGAATTCTTGGAGCTGAAGGAGCGGGAGGTCGAGGAGAGGAGCCTTGAGTACCTCCAGAGCGAGGATGTTTGAAAGAGCGACATCTGACCTTGTGGCAAATGAAGCACTTGTTGTTACGCATGTGCTTGGCTCGTTGGGTAGGGGAGAGTCGGATCGCATCGATATCCATAGCATAGAGGTCCCGACGAGATGAGGAGGTATTGGAAGAGTGCTGATTACCTCCGGAAGGAATGTATGTAGAAGTACCAGAGCGAAGTTTCTTCAAGTGCTGGACCACATTGTAGAATTGAGCGGCTTTGTCAAGCCACTTCTTGGCCGTTTTTGCTTCTTCATCGACTGCGGCCATCCAGAAGGCAAGATCCACGGATACTGCCTTCTTGAGCATGTCTTTCAGGACAAACTCATCCGTTATCCCACTCCAACCCATTTCGAGTTCGAAAGCAGAACGGAATCCATGGAAGTCCCCTTTGAAGGGCAGCCCTTCCATGCGTATGTCGCCCAAGGCTGCGCGAGCCTTGCCAGTTTGATGTGAGGGGAAGAAGACCTGCGCGAAGTCGTCCGAAAACTTCTCCATGGTCTTCTCTGTTGCTGATACATCGGGGTTCAGCATCTTCTTCAACCAACCCTCAGAAAAGATAGCACCGCATCCCCTACTCATCTTGTTGCAAAGAGTGAGTATCTTCATCTTGTCGGTGCTGAATCGTGGAGACATCTGGAAGTATGCCTCCATGGCGAGGGCCCATCATTGAGCGTCCTTGTCCCGGCCAGAGAAGTCGTCTGGCAGACCAGCCTTAAGCTCAGTCCCATTGGCGCGATGTTCATTGGCCATGTCGTCGTTGTCAGAATGGTAATCAGAGTTGGATGGTGGTTCAGAAGGGGGAGAAGGCGGAGGTGCAGGATCACGGATGGGAGAGTTCAGAGGAGGAATGTGTTGGATAGAGGGTGAGCGGGAAGGAGGAAGAGCTGGAGCACGGGCTAGTGGAGTGTTGAAGGGGGACGGCGAAGCTGAGGGGCCAGGTATACACCTGCCTGAACTCATATAAGAAGAACGCAGAGTCGGTTCTCTATGAATCGGTGAGAGTTCGGGTGGAGCAGGAGCAGATCTGGTTCTAGGTTCGTCGTCTTGTTCATCTCCTTGTTGTCCTTGGAGGAGATGTTCAAGGTTGATCCTGTGTGTGGTGGTGGGGATGGTCTCATCCTTCTACCAATTGATAGGGACGGAAAAGCAGTTAGTTCTTTTGTTACGCTAAGCGTAGAACCTAGCTTTATTGGCGAGAGTCACATGACGAACGACGGGTAAAGTCGGAAGGTTTGAGCTTGTGGACGATGTTTCCCACAAAGCTAATCGAAGAGTCTACAATGCTTGGTAGGCATAGAGACTATGAGAAGGGTCTCGACAAGTAACTCGCAAGTTACCAGCAGATTGGGCTAGATGCTACACTTGTATTGTGTAGAACTAACTGGGGAAAAGTACAAGTACACTGGGCATTTATATACGTATGAGCGGACCCTGAATAAGGGATCCTAAAGGGGAAACGGAACAGCAGAATGCCGTTCTAGAAGGGGATACGTCCATAAAGGAAATGGGGTCAAGGGGAGGAACAGAACAGAACAGAATAGAACAGAACAAAAGGAAGACATACTGCAGACTGCACAAAGGATCAGGAGTTCTGGCTGGAAGAGAAGAGCAGAAGAAGAATGGAACTCCATCTAAGGATCAAAAGAATCAGAAGGAAGATCAAAGAAATGGAGGAAATCGGAATCGGAGTCCTCGGGTTCCCATGTAGTAATCCACGAGGCGAACTCGTGTTCCTTGGCCTCGGACATCCAGGGGATTTCTGTAACACTGACTGCTGGAGCCAGTTCAGGAACCACCCATTTTGGATTCACCCAGCGAGGTGCGAGAATCTGGGTCAACACAATCCATGTCAGACATGGATCAGAAGAGAAAGGTAAGCATCAAGTTCAGCCTACAGAACACCTAACTAATCCACTCCTCTGTTGTTTAGCATGTCAGCCAGCCGGTAGTGGTGGTGGAAATGAGGATGATGAAAGTAATGAGGTGGAGGTTGTGGAAACAG
This sequence comes from Hortiboletus campestris, assembly GCA_038090935.1. NCBI lineage: Eukaryota > Fungi > Basidiomycota > Agaricomycetes > Boletales > Boletaceae > Hortiboletus > Hortiboletus campestris. The sequence goes on from JBBPNN010000229.1 coordinate 3,386, forward strand.
TTGGGATGAAATCAGTTCTCATCCCATACATTCCAGCATGCGGGAGATGCCAGAAGGTGGGGAAGCACTGCATGGGCAAACCCAGGTGTATCTGTGAGAGGTGCAGGGGGTTGAAAGTCAAATGCAAGAAGTCAGGAAGCAAGGAGGTCCACAGAAGATGGATAAATCCGGGAGTGGATCAAAGATGGTTGTTTTAGAAACAAAGGGTAAAGCTGCAGGTGAGTGTTTCAGTCATTCTTAGCTGATTTTCCCTTCTAACACAATCCTAGTGTGTGATTCTATCTGGCTGCACATTTCACAGCAAAAGTGACAGGGCCTTTCGCAACCCTTTTCCTTCCCTCATCTCCCTCTCCAGATCTGGAAGACAGCGAAAACGATCAAAATGATGATGACAACAACAATGAAACCCCTTGCAAGAAGATGAGGGCAGCTGGTCCCATTGATCTGGCCATGGTAGAAATGGCTAAGCTTGCTATCATCAGGTTGTGCATGACGATGCACAACTCCCTCAGTCACTTGGCTGACCTGCAATTCCACGCCAAAATGGTGGAAGCTCATCTCGCCATGCAGCAAGTGGAAATCAACAAGATGTTAAGCAGCTGACTTAGGCAGCTGGAGTCTGATGTCAGAAACTGAAGAAAACTGACATTGGACTCACAGGATATATGGATAAGTAAATAATAACTACACATAACAACAAAAACGCCACAATGTGGCTGACAGGCACAACATACCAATGTATGTGACTGACAACAAGTGTCAGTCACTCTGCACAGTGAGCAATCACCATGCTTAACACAAGATTGAAGCTGTCTTGGAGATGCTGTGAGGGTGCCACGTTGTCTAAGTAATCTTGTAAATCCATAGTATACTTGTGTCTTCTCTTGAATCCATGCACATCCATGTCTGTTCCCATGTCCGAGCATGATCCCTAAGTAAAATGAAAAAGTATAAAATTTGAGAAACTAAAACAGGTATGAAAAGAATAAAGCATAAAGACAACACCAGATTGTGAGATACCACTCAACTTGTTTTCTTCTCTTGTCTATTGGAGCTATTCTTACATGCATTCCCAATGTGTGTGTTCCAGATTGAACCAGATTGGTCAGAAATGAAAGCAGATAGAAAGGTGTGCCTGTCTCATTGTGCATGCAAATGTAAAGGTCTAGATAGTAAGTTTAATTGAGACACAGAAAGGAGAAATGAAACATAGATGTTTTTGTCATATGATTTTTCTGTCTGTTTTAGTGGTTTTTAGTATTTTGGTTTTGGAAGGGGAAATGAGATGGGAGAGAGGGATTCTATGTCTATGATATGAATGACAGTTTAGTAGTGAGGTTATGCACAAGATATAGACACTGGATGAATACCGGGATGGAACAGAGGGCACCAGATTGAATACTGGGGTAAAACAGATGTGTAATGAGACAGGAGATATGTTTTCTTTATTTTTGAGGAAGGCTAGTCGTCTGAGACTTCTTCCTCATCTTGTTCCTCATACATGACATCTTCCTCAGCTTCATGGTCATCTACTGTAATTTCTTGTCATCCAATCTGATCAGCTTGGTAACCAGAATGGAAATTTTTGTTCTTGGGTAATATAGCAGCAATCAGAATGCTGCATACCTTAGTCTTGAAATTACGCCATCCAACTCAGCTAGTAAGTAAGATCCTCCAGTAGTCCTGTGAAGGACCACCATTGGACCCAGATATATTGGCTTCATTTTCCAGTTCAACTCCTTTTCAATCCAAGTATTCCAGACAAGAACGATGTTATCTGGCTGGAGTCATTGTCTCTGATCTGTTTCTTGAACTGCATTTTGAATTGCTTCAACGATGCAAACTGAGATAGCATGACTTGTTCCTGGATTGTATCTATGTACTCCAGACGCTTTTAGAGCTGATGAGCTCACCAAGCAATGAGCTCAGGTCTAGAAACTGCATCAGTGTTGAGAGCAGGTATGAGAATGGTTGCCTTGGTAAGATCAAAAGGGAATAGGGGCTCAATCCATGTACCATGAAGTATGGTGACAAACCAGTTGATTTCAGGATTGTAACTCACTCTGCCCAGAAAACAGAGTGAGCTATTGATGACCAGCAAACCTCTTCCCCCAGGGTACTTTTGAAATGGCCTCCCAGACATTGAAGTGATGTCATTCACCTGTAAGTTGTAAGGGGAGATCCAGATATGATGGATACCATACCGGATTGCCAAAATGTCGAGAGCCTGAACATAAGCCTGGCCATTGTCAGTTATGAGCTCGGAAATAGCTCCCCAATGACAGAGGATGTCCTTGAAAATGAAGGATGCGATTGTGGAAGCATTCTCAAATTGCAACACCCACCATTCTGGATGTGCTGTGAGAGCACACCATGCTTGGATGATGAAACAATACCCACCAGATCAAGGCATTACCATGGTGTCTATGTGTGCCTTGTGAAACAATCTACCCACCACCAAAATGGTAGGCGAAATGTGTAGCCTCTTGGTCTGCTGGATTTGACACTCATGACACATCCAAATGTACCACTTGACGTTGTCTACCACCATGGGCCACCAGAATTGCAGGAGTAAATGTGTATGGACAGAAAAAGACACCCTTGTGCCCGAGGCTATCATGCGCCTCACAAATGAGTCCATAACAATGTTCAACAGGTGTGACAAGCTGATGCCAACCATGTGGCTCGCAGCAGTAAAGACAGTTGTTCAGAATGAGGAACTGGGTAGTGGCATTGACAAAGTAGGTAAAATCAGTATCTGAAAGGTCAGGGGGACAGACATGAGAATCAAGAAAACTTTAAATCCAAGCTATCTGAGCATCCTTTGCAAGTGCCTTGTGGGAGCGTGAAAGCTCTGGAACCTCTGGGATGGAATCCGAGTTGTTGGCGAGGAATATGGATACAATATGAGGTGGGAGTAGGGTGAGCGCTGAGTGTCTAGAAGTGTTAGTGGTCCCCCTGGGTAGAGAGGCTCAATCATGAAGCAGGGAAATGGAAAAAGAATAAGCATTGTCCAACCAATCCTTGAAATCATCCTCTTCCAGAGGATCATTGTTGAATGGTGGACGGCAAGACAAGCCACCTGCTGCAGTATGTTTGGTAGCAGAGATGTGGACAAGACAGAAATTGAATAAAAGAATACCCGCAATCCAACAGTTGATGGTCGCATTGGGATGGAGGTTGGGATTATTGATCATCTTGACGTACTTGGCATCCATCTCCACAGTGAAATTAGCCACTCCAAAAATGAAGATATGGACTGCCTGCAAAGTGCAAAACAATCCGTAAAGCTCCAACTTCGCCTGAGAGTAGCGACTCTCGATCTCGGTAAGTCTGAGGGAACCAAAATGGTTCGGATATCTCTTTCTGTCATCTCCTTCCTATGAGAGGATGTATCCAATCGCGATCACGAATGTGTCAACAGCCAGAATCCAAAGGCACCCGGATTGATAATCCAAGCGATGAAGTGCAGGGGAAACAATGATCACATCCTTGAGACGCTGCATGGCAACCTTCTGAGGCTCCTCCCATTCAAAGGGAACCCCTTTCTGAGTCAGGTTGACCAATGGACGGGCAATAGAAGCAAAGTTCTTAATAAAAATATGAAGAACTCCACACACACCTAGGAATCCACGAATGTGAGTGAGGTTCTGGCATTCTGGCCAGTCACAGATTTTCTGAACTTTCTTCTTGTGGAGGATGCAATCATCAAAGGTGCACTTGTTCCTATGATAGTTGCATCCAGCACAGTGAGAACAAACTTCTTGGTGGAGACGGTGATGCCGACATTCTGTAAGCATTGCAAAATGCAAATAACAACCTGTAAGTGCTCCCAGATGAACCAACAGATACCTGGATTCTCCGGAATGGTCTTGTAACTGATACCTTGACACAACACCCTTGACCAGTAAGTCATTGAGGAACAGATAAGTGTAGTGAGGGATTTCATCCTGTAGGATGAAGGACATATCAGCCTGATAAATCTGCACCACATTGATGTATCCCATTGGGACAGTGATAAGACAATGTGGGCACATAGGACTGTTGAACATTGTGAGATCCCTTGATTCTGGGTGCAGAAAGGTTGGTCATATCCAGCGAACAAGTCCATCATTCTGTACACTGCATATCCGGCGAAGGATTCTGTGAAGTGTTCGACGAATGGAGGAGTGGTCAAGTCATGGATAGTGACCACATTGAGAGGCTGAAGGTTGTGGATATATCCTGTTTGAGGATGCAGAACCAGTGGAATTGATAGGCAGATGTTGACAGCTTGTATACATACTCTGGATGCAATCCGATCCTTGATAATCTGTATGGTGTCAGTCCACATAGATGAAGGAATGGGAATATTCCACAATACCCAAGGCATGTGGGATTTTTAACAGTGGGGAAATACTTGTCATCCAGGTGACCTCGCTCAAGGGGAACCCAAGCAAAAGCCTTCTCCTGGTTGCGAATGATCCATTGAACCAATTTGACTTCTTCTGGCCAGAGCCAGTTTGCCAGATCTAAATCAAGCTTATCAGCATGTTCCTGGGTGAATTGTTCTCCTGGAATGAAATCCAGTGGATGCATAGGTAAGGGAGTCAATCCAGCGATGGGATCGTCTGATAAGGATCATCCATGGAGCAAGAACAGATCAAACCTTCTTTGTGATGAGCTTGTATGCTAGTGCATGAGAAGATGTATTGTATGAGTAAACAGATGAAAGGGCAGCGTCAGCATCTGGATTGATAATGGATTGAGTGGAAGATAAAAATGTGTAGTCCAATGAAGCAGAAAGGGGTCCAATGGATAGTGATACATAGATGCAGTGAAAAGAGATGAACAGAAAGGAATCATTGTCAGTGAATTCAAAGAAGATGAGACAGATTGGTTTTCAGAGTCTCTTCTAGTGTTAGGTGGATCATTGAAGTCTAAAAACCCATTTCCATGATGGATGGGTGGCTGTTAGCAATACATGATGTTCAACGACAGTGCCACTTCCGAACAACCCTCTGGATCTGACAAGATAGAGGAAGACGATCTTGCTGACAGACAGCCTTTTCTGCATGTTGCTAATGCAGAACCAACAGATCAGCCTGGTTTTAATGAAGGCGTTCATGATCATGGTCAACACCATCCTGTCCTCCATCACACATGCGACCCTATTCCATACCATACATTTATCCTGACTGGCGAAATGTGGGTCCAGGAACTCCTCAATGGCCATCTGGATTGCATCTGCAATGAGCTAGGTGTCCGGAAACATGTTTTCAGGCAGCTTGTTGATGAGCTCGTCTCCAAAGGGTTCACCAGTTCAAAGCATGTCACACTCGAAGAGTAACTTGCTATTTTTTGTACACCTGCATAACTGGCCTAAAATATAGGCATGTTGGGGAGCATTTTCAGCAATTAAACAGCACAATTTCCAAGTATGTACATTCATTGCTCCCTCTCCAAATATCTCTGATGGCACTAGATATTTCTGCATGATGCTAGAAACCTTCTCATCGACAAGAATATATACCAAATTCATCAAACTACTGCGCTCCAATGACCCTGTTTCTACTTGCATTCTCAACAACTCTGCTGTATACCCATACTTCAAAGATACCATTGGCGCCATCAATGGAACTCACATCACATGTATGCCATCTGCAGCTGAGCGGGATGCAACTCACATTTGGAAAGGATTTCACTCACAGAACTGTCTCATTGCCTGCAACTTCAATCTAGAGTTCATGTATGTTCTTAGTGGGTGGGAAGGCTCAGTCTGTGTATCACGATGCATGCACCACAGACTTTACCATTCCGGACAGCAAGTATTACTGTACCTTGCAGATGCAGGATACCCTATCTGCCCACAGCTTTTGGTCCTGTACACGATATCACTTATCGGAATGGAATCTCACACAAATGAGGTATGTTCCCAGTTTCCTGTGTCTCTCAGTGCACTGACCATTCTTACAGACCTGCCAATTCACATGAATATTTCAACCTATGTCATGCGCAGCTCCACAATGTTGTCAAGCACATCTTCGGCGTCCTCAAGTGGCGGTTTCAGATCCTGGTGATCCCACCTGAATACCACATGGATATCCAAGCCAAGATACCCCCCGCTCTCTGTTGTATCCACAACATCATCCACCAGCACAATCCTGAGGACGATTCCGAGGAGTTGAGTGATGCTGAGTTGCAGCAGCCCGCTCCAGGCGATCTGACCATTCAGACAACAGTATTTGGGACTTTGGAAGGTGGTTTTATCACAACTCTTGAACAGGACAGGATGGCAGTGAAGCGGGACAAGATTGCAGAGCAGTTATGGCAAGATCATCTTTCTTACATTCATAGTATGATAGTACAAGCACTCATGTTTGAATACATATCAAATGTGTTCAATATGCATTCAAGTTGGGAAAGATCATAGAAAAACAGTACAGAGAATACACTACATGATGGTCCCAGTGTAACTACGAGGTTTTCCTGTGAGCCTCCATAATCCGTTTCTTCAGCCAGCCCAGTCGTCGTACCTCACTCATGTCCTCAATCAATGCAAGGACTGTGTATGCATCAGCATATTCATTGTTTGTGAGGACATCAAACATGAGAAGGAGCTCTTCCTATGTAAGAAATTCCTGATCAAGCTGTGCCAGCAGCACCATTGCTTTCTTCCTCTGCCCCAGAGTCTCTGATATAGTTTTCGGGGATGTAGCGCTTGAAGGCTCAGGCCCAGGTGCGGCAGATCTTGATGTGTGCATAAGTTCTATGTTGGACTCGAAAGAACTTTGAAGCGCGGCGCCACCATCCCAAAGTTCGCACATTTCTTGAGATTTCTGCATGACTCATTGTTTGTGGCTACCTGTGGATGCACCAGATGCTGTGGTCACCGCTGGTTTCAATAGGCTTTGGGCTGACACCATGGATACATTGTTGTCATCGGCCTTGCACTTGCTTGAGCTTTCCATGTGAATTGAGATGCTGGAGGATGGTTTGACTGAGCATGTGGGACATCTTGCACCTGGAACACATTGTTATTCCACATTGCCCTTCTAAGCAGTTGAGCTCGCACAGGAATTCCTCATGATCCTCCTGCAGCCATACAAGAATGGGGAAATCCTACCAGGGCATTGTGAATTGTAAACCATAGGACATGAGAATATACAAACAGATGCCATGCACTCCCTGGGAGCATCATCATGGTGGGATAGATCAACATCATCTGGCAAGTTGTCTATGGGTCCAGGGATGGCAACCTGGTCAAAATATGGGGGAGCTGGGCCAGTAATGGTCGACGTCATACATAGTGTGTCATAGTGTATCAATCTTTTAATAACAATCTAACTAGTAATTGATACATCTTCACACAACTTATATTCACACAATACTAGTGTTGAATGAACTCGTGTAGATACAGTAGTAGTTCATTTATAGTAGATAGTTCACATGCACTTCATGTAGCATATATAAAGTTTGGACTCAGCACATCTGAGTTCTAATCACTCTTGATCCCATATTGCTACCTTTCTCAGTTAGCACCACCAGCAGGTAAGCCATGTGGCTGTGTCAATGCATGCTTCCAACAGGTTATGAGCCCAGGCTGATGATCATGCTGCACAAGTTTACTCACCACCATCACTTGGTTTCACCTGCTCTTGCCCTCAGATGTGTCTTCATGCTCTCTAGTGCAATATGTCATGTTCTAGTGCATTTTAATGCCAGAACATATGCAACTGGAACCTGAATGTAGGGGGAGACTATGTCTCTCTGATCCAAGGCTCTGGAGCATTGAAGTGCAACTTTTTGCCACCTTTCTCTTTGCTTCAACATCAAGTAGGACACTGACACATCTAGCCCTAGATCTTAACCATGTCCAACCAATCCAGTTCCCTTGCCTCCAAGGTCCCCACCTTGTCTGGCCCCAACTACTGTCACTGGGCACCCCTCATGTGCACCTACCTGCATACCCAGGGCATCTGGTATGTCATCTCCAGACCTCATCCTTCCCCCATTAAGGGAATGACAGAGGGTGTCTACAAGAACCAGGATGACCTCAACACCTGGGACAATGACAATGACAAGGCCCTTGGCACTCTTATCCTCAAAATTGACACAAACCTCACACACCAGTATGGTATCGTGACACACACCTCTAGTATTTGGGACTCCCTCAAGGAGAAGTACTCTCATCCCTCTATCGCCACTGTCTATATGGAATTCAAGGAGTTGATGGCCATGACTATCACCGAGAACAACCATCCTCAGGTAGCCTTTTCCAAGCTCCACCTCCTTTTCAATCATCTCCAGGACTTCAAGCATGAAGTATCTGCCTCCATTTACATAATCCATGATCATACTTGCAAAGTTACCACAGTACATGACTGTGATGGCCCAGCTGCTCAATATGAGCCTGCACACCACCATTGATGGTAAGGGAAAAGGTAAGGCTAAGGATAATGATGATGAACCCAAGGAGTCCATGCCATCTCTTGAGGAGATTGAGCACATGACATTGATCAGTTGGCAGCAGTATACTAGGAAGCGTAAGCTCAACAACCACATCCACAAAATCTCTGCTGTAAAGTGAAAGGGCCCCAACCCCCAGTTCCAGCAGCAGCAGCAACAACCATCAGCAAATTCACAATAAGCTGCATAGCTAGGTCCCCCCCTATGCAGCCCCTACAGGCTCATACAGGGTTCCATAGAGGGGGACATAGCTATGCAGCTCATTGTGAATTTGCTGATGACAGCAGCGATGCCCACAAAAGCAACAGCAGCAGCAGGAAGAGGGCTTCCAGCAGAAGAAGAAGAGGACTTGTGGCCAGCACTCCACTGCAGGCCAAGCAAAGCAGGACCAGAGGGCACAGCAATAAGAGAACATGTGCCCCAATGATTCCTCCCTCACCACCTCCTTCACATTCAACAACACCATGGTCATTGACCCAGCCAACACTACTCCTACCATGCCTGCATTCAACCCTCACCATCACGCGCACACCACAGGCGAAGCCCACTATGGCCCACCTGCCTTTCCACAGGTGAAGTGAAGTATCTTACTCATGTACTGCCTTGGGGTCACCTCCACTATTTAAACTGTCCAATGCTTGGACAAGGTTGTTGTTACAGAAATCCCCTGGCTAACCGAGAATGAGGAACTTGAGTTCAATTCGTGGGTAACTGCATGGGAACCTGAGAACTCTGATTTCAACTCCTTCTTCAATGTTTCTTCTGATTCCCTTTAGTCCGACGGAGTTCTGTTCCTTTCTGTGCTTCTATTACTGCCGGAACTCCTCTTTTCTATCTTGTATGTCTTCTTTCTTCCATTCTGTTCCTTTCTGTGAACCACAGTCTGCAGTTCCTGATCTGATCTGTTCCGTTCTCCTTATGGACGTATCCCCTTCTAGAATGGCACTTCGCTGTTCCATTTTCCCTTTAGGATTCCTTATTCAGGGTCCGCTCCCAGTACATAAACACCCAGTGTACTTGTAGTTTTCCCCAGTTAGATGCAATTCAAGTGTAGTTTCTAGCCCAATCTGTTTAGTAGGTTGCGATCTACTACGCGAGACCCTTCTCATAGTCTCTATGCCTACCAAGCACAGTAGACTCTTCGATATTTACTTAGAGGTCGCGGCCCTCTAGTAAACAGATACTTTACTCGTCATTCATTACAGAGTTCTCACCAAATAAAGCTAGGTTCTATGCTTAGCATAACAAAAAAACTAACTGCTTTTCCATCTCTACCATTTGGTAGAAGGACAAGACCATCCCCTCCACCACACATAGGATCAACCTTGAACACCTTCTCAGAAACGCTGCTAGAGACAAAGAAGGAGGACAGACCTCTCGATCCTGATCAACTCCTGCTCCACCAGAACTCTCGCCGATTCATCGAGAACTGGATCCGCATTCTCATCATCCAAGTTCAGGTAGGCGTATACCTGGCTCCTCTGCTTCACTGTCCCCCTTCAACTCTCCACTAGCTTGTGGTCCCGCTCTCCCTCCTTCTCGCCCACCTTCCATCTCTCAGCTTCCTCCACCACCACCATCTACCCATGATCCTTCAGTACCTCTGCCTTCTCCCCCTTCTAACAACAAGTCCAACTCTTCTGATTCTTACCACTCTGACAACAACAACAACGACATGGCTGATGACAAACATCATGCCAATAGGACTGAGCTCAAGGCCGGTCTGCCAGAAGACTTCTCTGGCCAGGACAAGGATGACCAACAATGGGTCCTCGCAATGGAGGTGTACTTTCAAATGTCACCACAATACAGCACCAGTAAGGCCAAAATCCTCACTCTTTGTAATAAGATGAGCAGGGGGTGTGGCACTATCTTCTCTGAGGGTTGGTTGAAGAAAATGCTGGACCCTGAGGTCTCAGCTGATCATAAAACTATGGAGAAGTTCTCAGACGACTTTGCGAGAGTTTTCTTTCCCTCAGATCGAACCAGCAAGGCTCATGCAGCCTTGCCTGATATATGCATGGAAGGGCTGCCTTTTAAAGGAGACTTCCATGGTTTCTGCTCTGCTTTCGAACTCAAAGCTGGAAGGAGTGGAATATCAGATCAGCATGTCTTGAAAGACTTGCTAAAGAAAGCAGTGACGAGCGATCTCGCTTTCAAGATGACAGCCGTCGAAGATGAACCCCTTATGGCCAAGAAGTGGTTGGACAAAGCCACTCAGTTTTACGATGTGGTCCAGCGCTTGAAACATCTTTGCCAGAGAACTTCCCACTACATTCCATCTGGAGGTGATCACCACTCTTCCAATACCTCCTCCTCCCATCGTGATCCCAATGCCATGGACATTGATGCAATCTGCCTTAACCCTACTCAATGTGCCGAGCACATGCATAACAACAAGTGCTTCATTTGCCACAAGGTCAGATGTCACTCCACCAAGCATCCCTGCTCCAGTGGAACTCAAGGATTCTCACCTTGACCTCCCGCTCCTTCAGCTCCAAGAATTTGGGCTACTATGGTCTCTGTTCCTCCATCACCCCTTGAGGAATATGCCAGAAAGCTTCAAATCTCTGATGCAGAGGCAGTGAACTCCCTCAAGATTGTCTATGGGGAAGCATACAAAGATGGAACTCCCCCATTGAAACCATGGAAAATGTCGCTAGACTCGTAGTCGAAGAAGAACCTGTTGAGCCCATTATCTTCTACAATGAAGGGGCTAACAAGGGACAACAGGATTTTTGAGCAGAGAAAAAGCATCAGCGTCTTTACCCTCCTTTACTATTGCGCCTGTATTTGTATCTGGAAAGAATTCACGATCAATCTTGATTCCTGTTTCTCTTTCTGGATCAAACCGCAAAATCGCTGAAACACATGCTCTCATTGACTGTGGAGCAACCGGGTGTTTCATCAACACCGCCCTCATCCATCAGCTTAACTTGGCAATGCAACGATTACCAAAGCCTCTGACAGCCCATAACATGGATGGTACCGTCAATCAAGGAGGACTCATATGAAGAACAACGATTGTCCACCTTCGTATTGGAGAAAACATGGAGAAGAGACTCTTCTACCTCACTATGGCCAACAAGGACGTCATCTTAGGACTTCCTTGGCTCCACCACAACAATCCGACCATTGATTGGTCAACTGGAATGGTCTTGTTACCACTTGTCAAAGGGGTATCCTGACCCAATGTCATATCCCGTATTTTGCCCAAGTTCAACTCCGGCCCTCTGGGCCTATCATCAAGAACTCCGCTGCGTTCTCGCGCAGGACTTGTCTCTGGACTCCGGACTTGTACTTAGTATTCTCTTTTCGTCTGTCTCTTGTTCTCTTATTTAGTACTAGCTCCGTTTGTTACTTACCTCCGTACCTGTGTCTCGCTTAGAGCACAGCTCCGGGATACTTACTCCCGATTCCCGTTCTCTTACCAATCCCTTACGACTCCGTTTACTAATCATTCTCGAACTCTGTATATAAGCCTCCGCTTTCACTCCTGTATTCCTTAGTTCGAATATTAACTAGAATAACTCTCCTGACTTCCGCTTGAGTCTTGACAACTCTCCTCTGACACCTCCGCTCGACTTGGCGTCTCTATGTCTTAAGTCTTACCTCCGATCTCCGTAAAACCGGGACCGAACTCTTGTAAGGGCACACCAAATACGGTGAAGCCAAGTCCCATTTCCCTAATCATCTCCGGCGTTCCAGAGTTGATACCGGAGTTACGGTTCTAACACCCAAAGAGGATGCCGAAATGCAACAATACCTCTTATGATACAACCTCGTCTTCAAGGATGCTATCTTCAATCAACTGGTCAACAATTTAGCTGTGTCTATGGGAGTGCTGCCTCCTCTTGAAATTAACTGAACGACTGTCTTGACCTCTATCACTGCCGACCAAGAGAAAAAGACCGTCGAACTACCACCAGAATTCACCGAATTTCGTGATGTCTTCACAAAAGCCAAAGATGTTCCCCTTCCTCCTCACTGACCATTTGACCACACCATCGAACTTGATGAATTGTTTGTCCCGAAATGAGCTAAGAACTATTCCTTGAACCCCAAGGAAATGGAAGCATTAAAAGGATTTGTTGACGAAAACTTGCGAGAAGGAAAGATCATTCTGTCAAAGTCTCCCCAGGCTTCTCCGTTTTTCTTTGTGCCAAAGAAAGATGGAACCCACTGTCCTTGCCAGGGCTATAGGTACCTCAACTCTCACATGATCAAGAATGCCTATCCCCTTCCTCGCATAGCTGACCTCATTGATACCTTGAAGCATTCTTGGTACTTCACCAAACTCGACATCAGTTGGGGCTATAATAACATTCGGATTTGCCCCAAGGATCAATGGAAGGCCACCTTCACCACTCCTCGTGGTCTCTTCAAACCCACTGTCATGTTCTTCAGGCAATGTAACTCTCCACCAACATTCCAAGTGTTCATGAACCATATCTTTGCCAACTACCTCACAGAAGGTTGGCTTATCATTTATATGGACAACTTGATGGTTCATTCTAAGGACTACAATGAACATGCAAACAAGTTTGCCTTGTCCTCCAACGCCTTAGGGAACATAAACTAGGTGTCAAACTGGAGAAATGCACTTTCTGCGCCCCAAAAACCAAGTATCTTGCAATGATCATAGGGGAAGGCGAAGTTTCCATGGATCCTGTGAAACTTACCGCCATTGAAGAATGGATCTCTCCCCATTCTGTTAGTGCAGTGCGTTCATTTATGGGCTTCTGCAACTTTTATAGGAAGTTCATCCCAGATTTCTCTAACATTGTACAGCTGCTTCTTTCTTTGATGAAGAAGAACGCCACTTGGCAATGGTTACCAGATCATGAAGCTTCCTTTCAGAAACTCAACAATGCTTTCCTTTGTCAGCCAGTATTGCATACCCCGACACCGACCATCCATTCTTTGTAATGACGGATGCTTCTCTCTGTGCTTCAGGTGCCATCCTGATGCAAAAAGATGGCAATGGTGATCTCCATCCCTGTGCCTATTACTCCAAGATGTTCACTCCCGCTGAGTGAAATTACAATATCTATGACAACAAACCCCTCACTGTCATATGAGCCCCAAGTTGAGGAATGGAGACAATACCTCATGGGCATTCATCACCCAGTCATGGTGATCATGGACCATAAGAACTTGACTTATTTCAAGTCTTCTCAGAATCTCCCTTGCTAACAGGCTTGCTAGTCAATGTTCTTACAAGACTTTGATCTCCATTGGGACAACCAGCCTGGCTCCACCATGGGTCCTGTGGATGTGCTCTCACATCGTAATGTTGTCAATACATCCACCGACAACACTGCCATTACTCTCCTTCCTGACTCTCCCATTGCTACAGATGTCTTTGCCTTTGTCATTGGGCAAATGGAAGTTCTCATTGCTGAGAAGATTGCCAAACACACTGCCGATGATCCCCTTGTCTCCGACACTGTCAAAGCCTTAACTGAAGGCAACTCGCTTTTCCCTTGTGCTTTGCCCAAGGACTGGACCTTCCTCGACAGTGCCTTGTACTTCAAGGGCCATCTTTATGTTCTCAAGCCCACCCGACAGGACCTTGTTCGGTCCCTTCATGATTTGCCTGCTGGGGGTCATGGAGCGTCTTTCCGCACTGTTCATCTTGTACAGCGCAATTATTGGTGGCCTGGTCTGACCACCTTTGTTCACTGCTTTGTCGCTGGTTGTGCAATTTGCCAGTCCAACAAGGTCAACACTCGTCCAGTGGACCCTGGTCTTTGTCCCATTTCCTCTTCAGTGAGTTGACCTTTCCAACAGATTTTCTGTGACATGATTTCTGACCTTCCCCTATCCTTTGGTTTTGATTCTGTGCTGGTCATGGTCGACCATGGGCTTACTAAGGGAGTGATTTTCATCCCTTGTAATAAAGCTATCAATGTAGCTGGGATAGCATCCCTCTTTTTCAAAAATGTCTTCTGTCGATTTGGACTCTATGACAAGGTTATCTCTGATTGAGGTCCCCAGTTTGCCTCTGCCTTTGCCAAGGAGCTCACCTGACTCCTATTCTACGACGTTGCCCTTTCCGCTGCGTATCACCCTCAGACTGATGGAGAGTCTGAATGAGTTAACCAAGAACTCAAAATGTATCACCAAATCTTCTGCCAAGGAAATGCATTAAAATGGGCTGAACTTTTGCCTATGGCAGAGTTCTCCCACAACTCCACCATCCACTCCGTTACCAACATTACCCCATTCTTGCTGATGCATGGGTATGAACCCTGTGCATATCCCCCACTTGGAACCACCTTTCTTCCCACCTTGGAAAAGCGGTTAGAAATTCTTGATACCACATGAAAGGAGGCTACCACCGCTCATGCTAAAGCCGCTCAGACAGTCAAAGAGTGCATTGGAATGAAGTTTACCCCATGGAAAGTAGGAGACAAGGTCTGGCTTGATTCTTGAAACCTCAAGTTTAACTTCCCCTCTCGCAAACTTGCTCCCTGCCGCGAAGGACCATTCGAGATCGATGCAGTCATTTCTCCCTATGGTTACAAACTTTGGCTTCCTCCTACTTGGAAGAAGATCCATAATGTCTTCCATGCTTCTCTCCTTTTGACCTTTACTGAGACTGATGAACATGGACCAAACTACTTCAATCCTTCTTCCAAGATCATCAAAGGAGAAGAAGAATATGAAACCGAGACCATCCGTTCTCACCAAGGATCTCCTGGACGCTGCCAATTTTTAGTCTCTTGGGTTGGATACTCTTGTGCCGAGGACACCTGGGAACTGGAATCCCATCTTTCACATGCGAAATACATGTTGAGGGCCTACAAACTCTCTACACCTAAAGAGTTTGCTACAGTAACCTCTCCCTAGTCTTTGGCCTCATCATCTCTGCCGGCTCCACCCCATCCACCACCACCTCCTCCCCAGCCACCGGTTATCCTATTGCCCCACTTCATGGTCTGATTGTTCGAGAGACAGAAAATCTTCTGTTGTTCTAACTGACCCATATCCTCCCATCCCTTCTTTCCATTGAGAATCCAATGAGGATTGTATGCGACAATCTCAAAGGACTTCCTCACTGTCGACAAGTTAGCTTGTTCCCTTGCCATTAATGAGTTGGCTCACTGAACCACCCATGTATCATGATGGGCACTTGCCATGCCAAAACCCAGTCTTGAAGATCCAAGATCATCCGGGTCAGAACCAAGATGGCCAATACGGCCAACAATGCCAAACACAATGTTGCAAAAGAGATTGTCAAGAGGAGGAATTCATACATGGGGAATTTTCTGAACTCTTCACACTTTGTCGCTCACTTCTTTATCTTTCCTTTCCTCCTTGTTATCTCCGCCTTGCTATGCTCCACAGTTGCGCAGTCCCAACTTGATCCTTTCCAATTAGATCTGAAGCTGAAGAAGCTTTGGAACTCCACCTTTTCGTGCTTCTTTCCGCTTCCATTCCAACCATTTTCTTCTGATCTCCTGATTTGGATTTCCCTTGGGGTATTTAATGCCCAGGAACTCCACCCTTTTGCTGCTCCAGTTGATATGTCTCTTTCCCCCACCTCTGACATCTCTGTGCCGGCCCATTCATTGATCTCCATTACCTCTCTTGATTGCCTCCCCCTTCGAGAATGACATATTGTCTTCACATCAGTTCTTGAAGACCTGTCAGCACTTCTTCCCATCGAGCAAAGCCTGGAATTCTGGAATGACCAAGAGCTGTTTGCCTCCAATCTCTCCATTGAGGATGCATGGCAATGGAACCACCAACTCGCTGCACAATGCTATGAGGTCTTATGACTCCTCTCTGCCACCAACTTCTCTCGCTTCTTCCATCCAGAGGAAGTCATGCAGCAGATCTTTGTCACGACTCTTGGACTATGTGATGAGGAACAACAAAGGCAGTTCTTCCAAGGGCTGCCTAACATGACATCCGAGTCTGGAGTTCACACTCCTGAATCTACTCTGAACCTTGACTCCAGAGTTGCTACTGCAGAAACCTCATCACAAAGCTTCCCCTCTCCACTGCAGAGCTCCATCCCTGTACCACCCCCATTTCCACAATGTGGATCGTGACCCTCTTCTGAACTCAACTTCTCTCGACTGGTTGACACCATCCAATCCATCTTCCAGTCTCGCTCCACCCCCACCAACCTCAGTCCCACTTCTGTCCAAGGAGTGTTGCTCCCTCGACATACCAATCACTCAGCTATGTGCTGTTTCATCTGTCAAAGCCCCAGACACCTACGTCCCTCCTGCCCAGCATATCAGTGTCCCTACTGTAATGCCTTCACACCTGAACATATCCAATCCTCTTATCCAGTATACCTCTCTTGTGTCAACGGCAGAGATCCTGGAGAGACCGACGACGATGGAGACATTAGTTTCTGAGATGGTACTGTATCTCAGGCATACAACAGGGGTAATGTTACAAAAATCCCCTGGCTAACTGAGAATGAGGAACTTGAGTTCAATTCGTGGGTAACTGTGTGGGAACCTGAGGACTCCGATTTCGACTCCTTCTTTGATGTTCCTTCTGATTCCCTTTAGTCTGACGGAGTTCCGTTCCTTTCCATGCTTCTATTACTACCGGAACTCCTCTTTCCTATCTCATATGTCTTCTTTCTTCTGTTCTGTTCCTTTCTGTGAACCGCAGTCCGCAGTTTCTGATCCATTCCGTTCCATGATCCTTATGGACGTATCTCCTTCTAGAACGGCACTCTGCTGTTCTGTTTCCCCTTTAGGATTTTTTATTCAGGGTCCGCTCCCAGTATATAAACACCCAGTGTACTTGTAGTTTTTCCCAGTTAGTTCTATGCAATTCAAGTGTAGTTTCTAGCCCAATCCATTTAGTAGATTGCGATCTACTACATGAGATCCTTCTCTTAGTCTCTATGCCTACCAAGCACAGTAGACTCTTCGATATTTACTTAGAGGATCGTAAGTACAGAGGTCTGGAGGAATAGAGATACATATTAGGCAAGATAATGCCAGAGATTGCTTGATCATGAGCGGAGATGTGCCCGGAGGGCCAGAGATGGACTTGGAGTGTCATGGATATGACATTATCTGGGCATAGTGCCTGGAAACAAACACAATTACCTATTTATATGTCCCAACAACTCACTGCATACTTATGCACATGCGATTTTCAATGAGAATCTGTTCCCTAGATGTTTGGATGCTGAACTGCACAAACCAGTCAGTAGTCAGCATCTCTCCCATGATCATCCTGAGGAATGATGGCATCCACAACATCAACAACCCGTTCCTCCATCTTCAGATGTCGAGAGCAACAACAACCCACCAGGATCTTTGAGAAAGCACTCTGGCCCCTCAAATCAGCGCCCTTCTGAGCGAACTCCTTTGCCAGATCCTGTTGACCATGAATGCACTCCATCCCCTCCTCAGACCCCTCCTTAGAGGATACCACAAATCAATGCCCTTCCTGCCTTGCTGTGACACTCAGAGTGAATCAGGCAACCGCCTAAACAGTCTGGCAACATCTATGGCAAATGCCGTAATCTGGTCCAACAAATCCAAGAGATCAAATGTGAATCGCATTGGAAAAACCTCACTGGTCAATCTGCCCCTTCTGCGCTGGCTACACCACCAGTTCCCGGTGCAATGCCACCATTCCCCACTCCTTTGGAAGATGATGTTGAATGCATAGTCCAGGAAGGGGGAGACACACTGGTTTTTTACCTATGCATAAAGGCAATTCCCCTCAGTGAAGAGTCTAAAAAGCCAAAGTATCACAAATGGTCTTACCATGACCTACTCTGCCTACCTGAATCAGAGTGAAAGCAATGGTTCAAAGTATGTGAAACAGAGTTAGACATGCTGAAACAATGCAAAGTCTTCAAGGTTGCAGACTGCCCCACTGGCTGAAAGGTCATTAAGAATTGATGGATTTTCAATGAAAAATCTGATGGCCATAAATGTGCCCAATTAGTTGCAAAAGGATTCTTGCAGGTTGAAGGTCTTGATTTTGATCAGATCTTCAGCCCAGTAGTGCAATTTGAGACAGTGCAATGCATGCTTGCCCTTGCCGCCTTAAAGAACTGGCACATCTCTGGTCTCGATGTGCAATCTGCCTACTTATATGGCAAATTAGATGAGGAAATCTACATGGAATTTCCAGAAGGCTTTGTGCCTCCTCATCTCAAGAATAAAGTCCTTCAACTCCTCCATGCCCTATATGGGCTTAAACAAGCAGGCTTAGCTTGGTGAAATGAGCTCAATGAGTCTATGAAGGAACTAGGCTTCAAGCATCTTAAAACAGATGCTGGCCTTTTCATTTACAAAGAAGGAAACCTTATCATTGTCACAATCATCTACAGTATGTTGACAATGCTCTCTTTTGTGGCTCCTCAAAAGCCTTAGTCGAGAAAGTCAAGGCTGCCTTTATGAAAAGGTGGGAATGCCACAATCTTGGAGATGCTAAAGAATTCCTGCAAATGAATATTCATCGAAACAGTCACCAGTTACACATTGACCAGTGCAAATACCTCAAGAAAGTACTTGAGTGATGTGGAATGATCAATGCATGACCTGAGAAGAACACAGCCCCCATCAACCCAGAACTTCAGATGCAATTCCAGACAGTCATCAGCTCATTGTTATACCTCATGCTTGGCACTCACCCTGACATTGCAATACACAGTGACACAAATGACACAACAGTCTGCCAATCCATCACAAGAGCATGTAGACAAGGCTCTTTATATTTGCTGGTACCTTATCAGAATATGTGACTACTTGCTTATGTATAATGGTACATTCAGAAGTGGTATTACTGCCTGCACCAACTCAGATTGGGGAGCAGATCCAGAATCTTGCCACTTCCAAACGGGATTTTACCTTAAGTTGGCGAATAGTGTCTTTCTGTGAAATTCACACTTTCAGAAGATAATAGCTCTCTCTTCTACAGAAACTGAATACATGGCCTTGAGTGATTGTTCCTGCTAGATCATATGGATTAAACAAATCTTTGGGGAACTTGGGTTTTATCTCAAACCTATTACCATCTGTGGCAATAACCAGGGTTCCATTTTCATGTCTAACAATCCTATTACTATTATGGAACATCACACCAAACATGTCCCCATTCACTACCATTTTGTATGTGATGCTGTTACCGACCAGCACATAGAGATCTTTTATATCAAAGGGACTGACAATTCTGCCAATATGTTCACCAAGAACCTCGGATATGTCAAATTCAAGGAGTGCAGGTCTCAAATTGGTCTGGTATTCAACCATGCAGTTAGCTGGAACTAACTTGCAATATAAACTACCACCTTCTGCTTGCATGAAGAGTACTCACTAAGCAGGGGGGAGTGTTGAACGAACTTGTGTAGATACAGTAGTAGTTCATTTATAGTAGATAGTTCACATGCACTTCATGTAGCGTATATAAAGTTTGGACTCAGCACATCTGAGTTCTAATCACTCTTAATCCCATACCACTACCTTTCTCAGTTAGCACCACCAGCAGGTAAGCCATGTGGCTATGTCAATGCATGCTTCTGACAACTAGTAGAAAATATATTGTCTTATTCATTAGTGAATAACAATAAAGCTAATCCTAATTCTCATCCTTATCCTGACTCTTAGCCTTATCCTAGCCCTCATTCTAATCCTCACAGTCATCCTAGCCCTCATTCTAATCCTCACAGTCATCCTAGCCCTCATTCTAATCCTCACAGTCATCCTAATTCCAATTCTCATCCTTATGTCAGTTTTAATTTCAATCTACCCTAATCAAAGTGATGGAAAACTATACAAGGTGTGTATCAAAAGTGTAGTCAAAAGTGTAGTCATAAGTGTACCATATGTAAGTGTACCAAAAAAACGTACAAAAGTGTAGCAGAAGTGTAGCAAAAGTCTAGTCCAAAGTGCAGGCAAAAGTGTATCAAAGTGTAGCAGAAGTGTAGCAGAAGTGTAGTCCAAAGTGTAGTCAAAAGTGTACAAAAAAAGTGTACAAAAGTGTATCAAAGTGTACCAAAAAGTGTGCAAGAGTCTAGCAAAAGTATAGCAAACATATAGCAGAAGTATAGACAAAGTGTAGCATTTGTGGCGCATTTTCACTAATTAAAGTGTAGAGAAATTGTAACAAATAATGTAGCTAAGCCAACTCCCCCCCATACCTATAGGGCCTGGCCATTTGTTTGGTCTGGTTTGCTGTGGTGCACATGAGGTGTGAGTTTTGGTGTCCACTAAATTACCAAAAATGCACCACAAATGCTACACTTTGCTACACTCTTTCCACATCATTGTTTACTCCACTTTGCTTACACTTTTGCTACACTCCAGCCACATTATTTGCTACACTTTGTCTACACTTTAATTACCCAAAATGCACCACAATTACTACACATTGTCCACACCATTGTTTACTACACTTTTGGCTACACTTTGGCTCCACTTTTTGTTTACTACACTTTGTTTACACTTTTGCTACACTCCAGCCACCACATTGTTTGTACACTTTGTCTAAACTTTTGCTACGTTTTTGACTACACTTTTGGCTACACACTTTGCTACACTTTGTCCACATCATTGTTTACTACACTTTGTTTACATTTTTGCTACACTCTAGTCACCACATTGTTTGCTACACTTTGTCTACACTTTAATTACCAAGAAATGCACCACATTTGCTACACTTTTAACTACACTGTTGACTACACTTTTGCTAGACTTTTGTATGCTTTTTTGGTATACTTTGGTACACTTTGACTACCCTTTTGACTACACTTTTGCTACAACTTTTCTGGTATACTTTTGGTACACTTTTGACTACACTTTTGACTACATTTTTGGTACACTTTTGTATGCTTTTTTGGTACGCTTTTTTGGTACATTTTGACTACACTTTTCATATGCTTTTCTGGTATATTTTTGACCACACTTTTGGTATACTTTTTTACGCATTTTTGGTACACTTATGATACACTTTTGACTACACTTTTGACTACACCTTTGGTACACTTTTTTGGTACACTTTTGACTACACTTTTGTACGTTTTTTTGGCACACTTATGGTACACTTTTGACTACACTTTTGACTACACTTGTGGTACACTTTTGTATGCTTTTTTGGTACACTTTTGACTACACTTTTGGTACACTTTTGGTACACTTTTTTGGTACACTTTTGACTGCACTCTTGACTACACTTTTGATACAATTTTGGTACACTTTTGACCAGACTTCTGCGGTACCACTATAATGTATGAATACTATAAGGTTACTATGAAAACACTATGACACTATGAACACTGTGACATATCTATGAAAACACTATGAGAACTATGAAAACACTATGACCACTATGAGTACTATGACCACTATGGCAAAATCCTTGATTTGCTGATGGTCAAGCAGCCAGCAGAATCTGAGCATATCTTCCGATGATGGCCAGCTGCATTCTTAGTACCACACCCCTGCTTTCTGTGTATCTTTAATTCCTTGATATGCTGGAACCACAGTTGGTCAACTGTAACTCCAAGTTAACAACTACTGTATATATCAGTCGTCCAGAACAACACTGATAACAAATTGAATAGTGTTATCTGACTGCTGTGGCATGGCAGAACTGTTTGCAAGACTATGGCAAGCATTTTTTCTTGCTGTTGGCTGAAATCGTGCTAAGACCAAATGCACGTTGTAGGGAAGTTGCGAATCACCTCAAGTAGCAGCTTTGTGATTCACAATGCCACTTCTTCTGTTCACCATCGGAGCCACAGAATCCCTGCCATGGATCTGGACCTACCCCTGCATTGCACTGTTCTGAGAGTGTATAAATGCCTCCATGATATCAAGGCCTGGGCCTCTTCAAGCTCCTTTGCTGTTATGCTCCATTGTCTCCTCACCATGACTACCAACTTCAGCCCTGCAAGCGTCATCTCCCAATCAGATGGTGTTGGCAATGTTGAAGGTTAGATTATACTAT
Source organism: Hortiboletus campestris (assembly GCA_038090935.1). Taxonomy (NCBI): domain Eukaryota; kingdom Fungi; phylum Basidiomycota; class Agaricomycetes; order Boletales; family Boletaceae; genus Hortiboletus; species Hortiboletus campestris. Next base: position 25,781 of record JBBPNN010000229.1, read on the forward strand.
GATGTTTGGAAGATGATTGCTGACAGACGCATTAACAGAGTTACTGGCCTTGATTGAGGCAATTAACCTCTCTCCTGGAGATGCAGGGTGTTTGACAGCCACCATTCACACTCGTGTTGAATCCACTGGTGGCATGCAAGATGTTGGAGCCTTCATCTCCAGAGACACTTCTTTGCATGCTTCCATTCTTACTGCTGTATCTGGTACGATTGCCCCTTCTTCCCCCACTGTCATTCCAGCTGTTACTCTGCCTTCTACCCCAACTCCACCTGCTCCCATCACTGCCAATGACTTTTCTGCTGCTCAAGTCCAGCAGCCGGCACCAGTCCTGCCTGTGGCTCCTGTTCCCGCTCCCGCCACTGTTCCTACTCCTCCTGTGGGTGCACCTCTGTCTGCTGTGCCCAGCAAACATTACACAACCTTATATGGAAGTGTTACATTCCTGCTTCCATTTCTGGAAGTTCTGGGCCCTTACTATCTTATCACAAAGGGAAAGTGGATTGGGATCATCGCCAACTGGTTAATTCCTGATAATTCTTTTTACATCACTTTAACTAACAGTTCTATTCAGGTCCTGTGCCTTGCACTTTGTCACTGGTGTCAAAGGCTCTATATACCACAAGGTTCTCTCTGTTGCCTCCGGATGGCAGTTCATGAAGTTGGCTATCAATGATGATGTCATAGAGTACATACTTATGGGGTCAGCACTCCTGATGTATTTTTGACACTGCAAACATGATGTATGTTGTACCAATGCAAACCAAGTTTTCTTGATTCCTATGTGCCCAAACTCTAGAGAACAAGGAGCAACACCGAGATACATACATTATTGACTAAAAATCACCAAAGTAACCTATACATAGATAGTCATGTGCAACAGTAGAGCCGATCAGAATTGAGAAACAGACTTGTCAAACATATGTGTGTTTATGGGGGAAATATACCAAATAAGAGCTCTATTCCTTCTCGAACAGTGTTATTTTGTTCATAGAATGTGAAGCAGTGTTTTATAAGGTGTAGTTTGACTTGACAAGTAATTCTCCTATTACAGTGCATGAAATGGACTGAAAGTACACTGTATCTCCAATAGGTAACTTGGTTTGAAGTGTATTCCTTCCATTCTTCAAGCACTCTTATCCACGTGCTATGGATTGCCCTAGATTATACACAACACCAGAAGAGAGAGTCCTGGCAGCTTGTCGCTATCAGACAGTGTATCATGAAAAGTGTGTATTTTCTGAATAGTAAATTGTCTAAAATCCACTCTGAGGGTATTCACACTGCCTAGGAACTGAGCACCTATCAATGAAAAGCTTGTTGCTAAATGCAAACTTGTCAAGTCACTTCACACTCAGGGTCGGTACATTCTTGAACCAGAACTAGGCAGCATGCACATTTCAATGATGTACTGTAACACACTTCCTACAGGTTCATGTTAGTGGAAATTCTTTCATTCTTTGAAGGCTAATCTCTAGTTGCCAGTAAACCAATGCATCATGTCCAGTGTAAATGAATGCATCACATCCAGTGTAAACAAACACGTCATGTCTAGTGTACATGAAATGTGTCCTACTAATTAAGTTCAAGTGTGTAAATCTTGGACACATACCTGTGTCTTACTCACATTTCCAACCCTGTCCCATTCCACTCTCACTTGCATGTTGTGTTCTAAATGCAAAGCTGTATGTCCAATGACATTTGACAAGTGTTTGTGACTCACAATTGCTAGATGCCAGCCCAATGAACTATGGATGAGCAAAAAGCCTTCCTTTTGGAGGAGCTCATCTCATTCAAATGGATCACTGGCAGGCATTATACCAAACACTGGGGGACTCTCTTCCAGAAATGGTTGGAGAGATGGCCAGAGCATCCAACTGTTCTGCTGGGTATTCCTAATGATGCTGTCCTTACTGACGAGCAGAGGGAGACCCTCACTGCCACTGTACTAAAGCGTCAAAAGCAGATTCACTCTTGGATGCACTGGCATGCTGGTGCTGGGCAGAACCACTCTGCCAATAGCAAGAATTCAGTTATGGTGAACCAACTCCTAAAGCCCAAGACACACATCAAGAAGCCTTGTGAGATCTACTCAAAGCTCTACTACATGACCTGTATTCGTATCCAGCCAGTTATCAAATCCGGCACACCAATTGCTAACATCAACAAAAAGATTCATGATATGTTTGAATGTGAGAGGTCCAAAATCCGGAAGGAAATTCTTAAGTTAAGCGAATAGCAGTGCAGCAACAAGAAAGAAAAGGGCAGACAAGAGGGCATATCTGACATGTCAGATGATGATGGAGAAGACATAAAGCTGGATCCATCCATTCTTTGTAGGTAGAGAGTCAAAAGGATGTACTATCATTGGTCTGCACTGACACTTCTCTTTCACAGTAACATCCAACAGTGTGGAGGTACTCTTTAATGAATTCTGAAGCATCTAGGTGATCAACCCAGGTGGAAGTTCAGTGTCTGATGGAGAGGTAAATGAGTTCTCCAACAATTTTTAAGTAGGGTGAGCATAGATTTGGGATTTCAGGATATGAACTGGAGGGATCCCTGAGTGAGGCTTTGGGGTTAGCTGGAAGTATGACTGGGTTGCATTTGAACAGGCCATACTCCTGGAGTAGGAATGCTATGTAGTCATTTTGGTGGATTCAAAGCTGGCGTGTTTTGTGGTTCCACTTGAACTGGACACCTAGATACTTGGTGACTGGGCCCAAATCTTTGATCCTGAATTTCTTTGCAATGCTCTTCTTAACTTTTTCAAGGAATGATCTCGAGTTGCACATGCCCATCCCATTGTCAACATGCCAACTGATGAAACAACAAACTCCTGTGATCCCAATGGGGTGTTCAGCAACCTCTTCATAGGAGAAGAGGGCATGGTCTGACTTAGCTCAAGTGAATTCTAGTTCCACCTTGACTGTGCAAACCTGTTTGTACCACTTGAGTGCAGATTGTTTCAGCCCATAGATGGAGCAAAGCATCAACCATACTGTCTCTCACCAATCACCCTCTTCAAATCCCTTGGATTGTCACATGTAGATTTTCCCCAGAGAAACACTCGTTTGGCATCAAATGCATCAATTTCTCAATCATTTTTGCATGCAAGAGCCACAAGGAGACAAACTGAAGCTGGTTTGATGACTGGAGTGAACATCACACCATAATCTACCCCCGGAATTTGTGAAAAACCTTGAGTGACAAGTCTTGCCTTGTATACAGAACTGCCTTTGTTGTCCCTTTTAAACTCAAAGATCCATTGGCAACCAATTGCTTTGCAATTTGAGGGTAAGGAAGTGGTCATGTAGACATTCATTTCTTTCATGGTCTGAAGCTTGGTCCTCATAGCCTTGAGTCACTTCTCTTTGTTCACCCGTAGCACTGCTTCCTCATATGTTGCTGGCAGAATACTCATGTCATAGTCAGGTTATGGGGAATCATGACACTTGTTACTTTAGATGGTTATATGGGCTTGTTCTACCAGGACATGAGTGTGCTCCTTGATGACTGCTCTGGCTGCAGCGTCAGGTAAGGCTTCATTTGGCTCAATAGCCTTCAGAGAGTTGATGTCTTTGTCCTTGTCCTTTTCCACCCCCTCGCTCAATAACCCCACCCCCTCAGTGGTGACCTCAGTGATTTGTTTTGCTCACAAGACCTCCAGGCGAGCACACGCAGCTGCATGTTCCTCCACATAAACCTTCCCAGCCTGGGTGAGTACTTGCACTCAGGATGGGTGACACGCAGCATCAACATCTGTCAACTAATGTGGCAAAGCAGGTGGGGTGTGTGATGCTGGTGATGGAGGGGCCAGGGCAGGTTGGGACAGAGATGAAGCCACAGGCTCAGGGCCTGGGCTTATATTGTGGGAGCTGCCCTCATCCTCATCTTCGTCATCCCCTGCAATATCAATCAACATGGGCAGTTGCTCCTCAAATATGATATCTCGAGCAACAAAGAAAGTGCCGTTTTCAGCATCATGGACGCAATAACCCTTGGTGCCATCAGAGTAACCAAGGAAAATGGCACAACAGAAGTGAGGCCGAAGTTTGGTTTGTAACTCAGTTGAAATGCATGCCTAGCAACAGAAGCCGAAAATGTATATATTTGAGAGGTCTGATTTGGTCCCATTGATGATTTCATAGGCTGTCAGGCCAGTGGAAAGAAGACAGATTCTGTGCAATTCCAGAGGTATGCTGTGGTAAGCACAGCTTCCCCCCAAAGATTACTTGGAAGGTCCACAGCCTCCAACATGGCAAATGCTCGACCTTCCAATGTGTGTATGACATGCTCTACTTTCTCATTTTGCTGATGGGCATAGGGACTGGCTAGCTGCTGCTGGATTCCACATTCCTCAAGCACTTGCATGAAAGCTGCACTGATGAACTCCCCTCCATTGTCTGACTGGAACACCTTGACTGAACAACCTGTGTAATTCTCCCATATGTAGCTTTTGGACAAGTTTCCAAGCCTAAAGGGCCTAATCCTTAGTGGCAAGTAGCTGGATGTTGATAAGGTGGGTGTGGTCATCAAGGAAGACAATAAAGTAAAGTTTGCCATGTGGAATTCATACAGGAAAGGGGCCATACAGATCATAATGTATTAGGTCAAGCACATTGGATGCACAGGGCATTTTTGATGGGGGAAAGGGCTTTCTGGGGTGCTTGGCCATAATGCAAGCCTCACAGCAACTGAGAGGTTGATCTGTGTTGATGATTACACCCTGTGCCACAAGTGGGAGGCACTTCACAGAGTTTTCACCTGAGTGTCCCATGCGAGTGTGCCATAAGTCCCATTATCAGCAAACCACAGGTGGTTTTCCAGATCTGTCCAGGCCTGTCCAGCCCCTCCAGAACACTACAGTTCTTCAGATATGTCCCTTTTGGACAGGCTTGTACAGCTCTGTTCAGACTGCAGGACCATACAAGGCCTATACAGGCTCTATTGAGGATCTGTTGAGAATCTGTACAAGGGCTGTACAGACTCTGAACAGAGCTATACAGGCCTGTAGAAATTCTGAACAGGACCTGTATAAATGCAAATATCTATGATATTATGTATATAGCTTCCACATATCAAATTTATGTACTGCTTATACTTGTTAACTGCACATACATTATATAAAAATCCAATTTATTATTCTATCTAAGAACATGAAACTACATATAACTTATATACAATAAGAATGAGCCAAAAGAAAAGAAGAAAAAAAAAGACTTAGCCCTAACAATACATGATTAGTAATAGCATCACCATACTGACAATAATAACTTACCAAGAATGTATCAACAACTACAAATCAGAACAAAAAATGATCAGTAATAGTGTTGATATACAGATAATCATAACTTACCATGTTATGAAACAATGGAATGTGGAGAGATGATGATGATTGAAGGGTGAAAAGATATATGAAAAAAATGGAAAAAGTGTGAGGAGATGGTAATGGTTTGGGAAAGAGAAGGTGTGGGAAAGAAATGGATGGGTTTATATATATATTGAGGATCAAATAAGCACAAACAATCCACAATTTGGAAAAATACTGAAGTGTGGGAAAACACCACAGTGTTAAATTCTACCAAGTCTTGTTTACAACTCTTTGCTACACTTTTGCTACACTTTTTCACTACACTTTGCCATACTTTTCCTACACTTCTTTGCTACACTTTTGTGCTACACTTTACTACACTATTGTACACACTTTGGTTACAATGTTTTTACTACACTTTGCTACACTTTGTGCTACACATTTTGACTACCCTTTGCTACACTTTACTACGCTTTTTTGACTACACTTTGCTTACACTTGCTACACTTTTTTTGACTACACTTTTGCTACACTTTACTACACTTTTTGACTGCACTTTGCTACACTTTTTTGACTATACTTTTGCTACACTTTACTACACTTTTGCACTACACTTTGCTACACTTTTCTAATTACACTTTGCTACACTTTTTTGACTACACTTTGCTTACACTTGCTGCACTTTTTTGACTACACTTTTGCTACACTTTGCTACACTTTTTGATTTGCTACACTTTTTTTGACTACACTTTTGCTACACTTTGCTTACACTTGCTCCACTTTTTTGGACTACACTTTTGCTACACTTTACTACACTTTTGTGCTACACTTTTCACTTTTTAACTACACTTTTGCACTACATCTTGCTACACTTTTTTGACTACACTTTGCTTACACTTGCTACACTTTTTCTACACTTTTGCTACACTTTTTTGACTACACTCTGCCATATGTTTTTGACTACACTTTGCCACACTTTTTTTACTACACTTTTGCTACACTTTACAACACTTTTTTGACTACACTCTCCTACACTATTTTGACTACACTTTGGTACACTTTTCTGACTACACTTTTGCTACATTTTACAAAGACATAGTTCCAAAGTAGTCTGGAAAATCCTGAACCAGTCTGTAAGATTCTGAACCACTGTAAAACCCTGAACCACTGAATATCCTGAATCACTGAAAAATTCTGAAGCAGTCTGTAAAATCCTGAACCACTGTAAAATCCTGAACCACTGTAAAATCCTGAACCACTGTAAAATCCTGAACCACTGTAAAATCCTGAACCACTGAATATCCTGAAGAACTGAAAAATCCTGAAGTAGTCTGTAGAGTCCTGAAGCAGTCTGAAAAATCCTGAAGGACTGTAGAAGAAGTAGCGGTTTGCTGATGATGTCAGAGGGGTTTTGGCAATGGCACTGATCTCCTTCATGAGTGGTAGGGAAGTGGCAAGTTTATTGGAGTGAAGCAGTTGTAGGTTCACATAAAATAGGTTTCTGATCAATGGGATATACCCCAGTGCCTTGCCATTGTTGGAGAAATAACAGTAGGCCTCTGCTCCAGGATCTGACATGTTAAACGCACAGTCCCAGCTGCAATTGAGTATCCATCCAACTGACATAAGGTTGAGGAGGGCATTTGGAGCATGCAGACAGTTGTGGAGAGTTGATCTGTGCCTTTCCCCATTCAACACTATGTAGCTCAGCTATGCAAGTACCATGACTGGTTGTGACTAGTGACCTGTGGTTGGCCATCATCACCGGTGGGTGATCTTCCTCCCCAAAGTCTACAAAGTATGCTTGATCCATGATGAGGTGTGAGGTGGAGCCAGAGTCAAGGATGGTTAAGGTGACAGATGCATGACAACAAACATCCTCCTGAATCTCAACAATGGCTGCACAGGACAGTTCTTGATGATGTTCAGTGGAGGTGGGTGTAGGGGATGGATTACTGACTGGGTTTGGAGGAGATGCTGAGATCGAGACCACAACAGCTGCAGTCTCAGTCCAAGGATTTTTGCTGTGAATTCAAGCTGGTGCTTTACTTTCCATTCCCCCACCAGGCCAGTAACAGTGCATGTGGTCATGATTTTCCACTTGCAACAGTCCTGCACAGAGGGAATTTGTGCATTTCATGCCCTTCAAATTATTCCTGTGAATGCACAGGCCAGTGGTGGGATTGACTTTGGGCATGGATGATGGGGTGATAGCCGCATTGGCATACTCTGAACCAGGACTGGCTAACTTCTGCCTTTTAGCTATCACGTTCACCTTTTCTGTGAAGAGCTTTGCGACATCTTCAAACATGAGAGGAGTGGAGGTGGATGTACTGCTGGATGTACCAGATGTGGTGGACATACGGTTCATGATGAACTCTTTGAATATTTGCCACTCAATGATGTCTGAAAGGTCTTGGAGAAGGTTGAAGATTGATTTGTTGTTGGAATAGGTTATGCCCATTTGGATTAAATGATGACGGGCATCTTCAAAAACTTTGAGATAATGCAGTACATCTTCTGCATTCTTGAGCTTCTCAAAATGGATCTGCAAGTGTAATTTGTATTAAGACATTAGTACATCATTACAAGAGTAACACTGAGAAAGAATTTCCCATTGCTTGCAAGCTGATTGAGTGTCACTCAATTGACTGGCAACAACCATGGATATTTTCCTGTCAACCAGTGCTTTGGCCTATGCATCTTTGGCCAGCCAATCCAAAATTTTCTCCTTTTCAGTGTTGGTAATTGCTTTGGAATCAGCTGGGCTGGTTGGGTTGAAGCCAACTCTGTGAGATCCTTGGGGTCCATGCCACTGCTACAATGGTTCCAAAGATGTTCTTCCTTTAAGACAAGCGCCATCTGTCAGTGCCACTGAGGATAGTTCTCAGTGCCTGAGAGCTCACAGATGTGATCATACCTTCCCATGCTTGTCAGCAGTTGCAATGGAAGGTGTCTATAGATATTAAATTGGTACTATGGTATTAAGACTGATATGAGCACCCTGATTCATCTAGATGTCGATGTCTTGAGCTCTGCCTAATTAGAGCTCAGGGCTCATAACCTGTACAAGACTTGAACCTAGAGGAGTACAGCTTGGCATAGTGAGTGGCAAGATGCTACAAGATGTTTGAGACTCAATATACCTCAGTCGTTACCACAATAATGGGGAATGCTGAGGAAGACGAGTCTCAATGACACACATCAACAACAAGATTACATAAGATGTCAACTATGCAGTTGTGGCTGAATGTGGTGGCGAGATGATACAACAAGATGAATGGAAGAAAAGGAAATTAAGCTAACAATAAAGAGGGGACCTGAGGAAGAGGATGTGCAGAAAATGGGGGTGTGCAATCAGGCAGTTTGGCATTAAATATATCAGAGAAAGGTGTGATCTTGCAAGATCCCCCAGTGGTAGGAGGGATGGTGGAAACAAGTATTGCATGATGGTACTAGTAAACAGCCTGTATGGGTATATTTTTGCAAGACATATTGTAAGAGGAGGACAGGGCAGACAGCAATGGCGGCCAAGGATCTTGAAATATGCTCTAGTGGCAGAAAGGATGGTGGGGACCATGTATTGCATGATATATTGCAAGAAGGGACAATGAGGATTGCAATGGGCAATCCATGGTAGCAAACAGGGCAATGTGCAGCATTACAGGGGGTGACACATGGTATTGCAATAAAATGTGATATTGCATGCAGCTTTAATATGTTGCAAGCTTGACGGTGAAGCCTTGCAAATGACGAGACATCTTACAACAAGTCACTGGGATAGTATTGTAGAGTGTAGTATTGCATGACTGGAACATATTGCAAAGAAGCACGCTAAGAGTCAATGACTGTCTGTAATACAATGGCATCTGGACTCAGACACTGGCAATCACTACCCTACAATCATGCAATTACTTTCCACTATAGCCTGGCTAACCTTGTTCAGACTGTCCCTGTTTGATCTCAGTGAATAGAGAGTTCACTATATATTGGATTAGTGTAGCTACCTGTTGGATCTATAGTAGGGTAAGTAAAGGTACATAGCAATGGAGAGATACTAGCTAACTCACCTCAGTGAATAGAGAGTTCACTGAGGTGTACTGAAAAAGAATGGACACAAGGTAACAACATGATTAAGTAATCATAACCATAAACAAAATCTAACACTCCCCCTCAAGCACAAAGCCCTAGCTCGAAAGCAAAGTGCTTGGCTTTGACTGAGGGAAGAGCTTTAGTAAGTGTATCAGCGACCATATCATTAGTAGGGCAATAAAGCAAACAAATGGAGCCGTCCAAAATTATAAAACAAATAAAATGATATCTAATGTGTATGTGTTTTGTGTGTGCATGATAGCTACTGTCCTTGGTCAGCGCTATGGCCGATTGGTTGTCACAATACAGGATGGTAGGCTGCTCGAGCGGTTGAAATACTTTGGCAATGAGGCATCAGAGCCAGATGGTCTCCTTGGCAGCATGCATTGCAGTGACATACTCAACCTCAGTAGTCGACAGCGTGACTAGTTCCTGGTTATGAGAACTCAAGAGGATAGCTCCTTCGTCTACGAGGAATGCAAATCCAGTGATTGCATGCCAGTGTTCCTGTGACATGCTGTCTGCATCAGCATAGCCAATGAGGCTGCTTTTCTGCATGTCATATGTTAGTTTCCAACTTTTCATGCTGAGTAAATAGCAGTAGATTTGTTTGAGTGCTTCCCAATGCGCCCAACCGGGGTTCTCCATGAATTGAGTGTGAAACAACCTAGAGCTCTAGCTAAGGCTGCTTGCTCTTGAGTACACTTGATAGCTAACTTCTTAGTAGCATAGTTTGGGGGGGATCAACCCACATAAGAATAGAGAGGGGAGTGAG
>JBBPNN010000230.1:0-35741 GCA_038090935.1 Hortiboletus campestris
TCCGCCCTCCCCCGCACCACCCCCTCATCTCCCCCGACCCCCTCCCTCCCCCGCACCCCCACACCCCGCCGCTCCCAACTCGCCATGTTTCCTTCTCCCTCGTCACCTCCGGCACTTCATATTCCCTCCCAATCTCTCCCCCCGCCCAGCGTCGATGGTCCTCCCCCTTCCGCAAGCGCAAGTCCGGCCCTGATTCCCAGCTGCAGAACTCTCCTGCCCCCGTCGATCAGTTTGGCCGCATCCTTCTATCTTCTCCCCCGGCTTCCGATGTGCATTCTTCTCCAATGTCCGCAAGACGTCTTTCCACTCCCCTACGTTTGTCTTCTAGCAAACGCAGATCCTCGAGTGCGTCCACCTTGATTCATCTTGACCAGGTCGACACTCGCGCCCCCTTGCCACCCTCCTCAACGCCTACAACTCTGTCATTCACTTCACCGCCACGTAGCAGATTCGTAAACCCGTTCAGCAAACATTCCAGATCAAGAACCCTATCCCCACCGAGTAATAACCTCATCGTCTGTCCTTCTCTTTCGTTCAACGCTTGCACAGGTACCTCCAAGTCTCCCGACACATCGTCACTAAATCCATCTGGCATGTCATCCCCGTCTTCACCTCCCGCACGTCAGTCGTTTCATGAGTGTTTCGTTGTTCTTTTTTCATGACGTATGCTCCTACTTCCACCTCTCAGGCCATCGGACGATGGTCAACAAATTCAAATCCATCTTCAAATCCACCCCACCAGTGCCTTCGCCGATCGTCCAGCCTAAACCCATCCTCACGACTATCAGTACCAGACTACGCCGGAAACCAGTAGCACGTACAGAGCCGTATGGTCCTCCATGGAACGCACCGATGCCAGTTCCCGACTTGACTCTCTCTCAGCACTCTTGGCGGAAAACTGATCAGACGATGTCCCCTTTTCCACAGCCAAGTCGGAAATGTTCTGTTCATGAATATTCTCGCCCTGAGAAAACGCTAATGTCACCCGGTCAATTATCCCCTCGCACCTTCATCAACGAATTGGATGAAAAGCTCTCGTTACTCCAGCAGCAACGCGTCCAAGACTCGATATCCTCACCTCACGGATAAGGGCCGATCATATCATTCTCGTTTATTTAGATTTGGGATGCAAGAGAGGGCCTGCGTATTCGCGCTAATAACTTATACACTTGTACTTGGCCCTGATTCATATTTTCACGACAAAGGTAACGAGCGCTCGATGACCCCATGTATCCTATTCCTAGCATAGATTTGTATCCCGTCACACAAATTTAAGATATCACATCAGCTAAGAGCTAGTTAATCCGTCCGTCTTGTTCTAGAAGTGCTGTGATCGCATTGGAGACTAACAAGTCTTGCTCAGATCCCGGCATGAGACCTTGTTCGATGCTCTCCTGCAGCTGAGCCTCTAGAAGCCGTCTTCCAAAATTACATCAGTCATCGAAGGCATTGTCACGTAATTCGACTCACCGCAACTGATTAACAAGTGTTCCGATGCGCGGCCAAGCCCTCAACTTGACCGTCGTATCTCCATTCCCGACAACCAATCCACCGCCAACATGGTTCACAGACACAGGACCTCCAAAGAGTAGAAGTGCATAGACCGGCACCTGACGAGATGATTCGTGGTCAAGCGTATTTATGGATTAATTCTCATACCTCGGTCGCACCCCTCACAAAAACTTTTGTCGTCTGCTGGATCTGGAAATAAGCCAAAAACGGCGATTTCCACGTAGATTCTCCAAATAAAACGGACGACGGGTGCAAGAAGACTCTGCCGTTCTTTAGGTCATACATCTTATACTCCTTGGCTGTATTCTCGCGTTGCACAGTACCAGCCTGGACTTTGTCGAATTTGATTGCCGACGGGGGCAAGCGTACTCGTGCAACACGTGGCCAGAGACCCCCAAGTATGACCGCCTTGATGAGATTCGTGTTCGTGCTGTTGACATTAAGGTTCGGGGAGTTTGGTGTGGACGAGATGGCTGTTAATCCCGTGCCCAAAAGCGAGGAGAAGAAATCTTGACGGAGTGCCGTTATTTCGTGCATGGCGCTCGTCGAGATGAAATTCTGTAAGAATCTCAGTTTGTTTCTGGTACCCACTAGCAAAGTAACCCTCGCCTCTTCGCAGAAACTCTCTAATGTGCTTCGAGACCCATTCCCGCAGCGGAGTCGTATACACTCATTATAGGCATGAAGCTCAGTCAGAAGATCGCTGTTGTGTTTATCAAAACGAAGCCTCGCTCTGAGAATTAGAGATGAGCAGAAATACAAGTCAAGACATGAATAATATCATACTGGGTAGCCTCTTCCCGCTTTGCCAAAGGGCTAACGAACAAGGGTTTCGAGGATAAACTTGCAACTATTGTGAGAACAGGGTCCAAGCACCTGAGGATCAATCCAAGCACTAGCATCTGGATGTGTCAAGGGTTAGTATGTTCACAACCGACAGGTCCAGAACAACCTTGCCCAACCTTAGATCTAAGGGGAGCATAGCCTAGGAAAAAGGTAAAGATGAGAGAGTCGTTGATCGACCACATCCCATGGACTCGCCATATGACGCCCGAGCGCAGTAAGTTTACTCTCCTTATCTACAGCTCCTAGCTCTTGCAGGGTTGTCCATGCCTTGTCCATTGCTGATACGTCAGGGGGTTCTATTGCCTTCTTCAAGAAGTGCTGTGAAAATCGACACAAGTCAAGCCTCCGTACACACTGACGCACGCAAGAACCTACCTGGACATCCTCGTTTTCTCGCATGACCTTGACGATCAACGAAATACTTTCCAAAGGGATACGAAGAATCTCGGGTACGGGAAAAGGACGCATGTTTTCCTCCTGCTCCCGCGTGTATAATTTGTAGCATATGCCAGGCCGTGTACGGCCAGCTCTTCCCCTACGCTGTCTGGCGGCCGCACGAGTTATCCATTGTTCCGTCAGATTAGAAAGCCCAGTGTCCGGGTTATAGTTTGTTTCCTTGACTTTCCCCCCATCAATGACATAGATTACATCATCGATGGTGATGGACGTCTGTCGGATCCAATAAGCGGCACCGATCAGCAAGAACTCCCGAAAATACTTGCCTCTGCGACGTTTGTAGCGGTAATGATTTTCCATTTCTTTGATGTTTTAAAGATTGCACGTTGCTCTTCACTAGTAAGATTGGCGTGGAGAGGGTAAATGTCTGCTTCGTCCTCGATGATCGCACTAGAAATGGCGGCGATACACTGGCGTATTTCTTCAACACCTGGCAGGAAAATGAGGATACCAACTGGAATATTTGGAGAGGATATGATATATTTGATAAGCAAGGAAATTAACTAGTAGGACTAGAATCAGATATAGTATACACAGAAACAGTTTGCGCACCTGGTAGTCAGTGCGGTCTGCAGCTATAATGTTCCGAATGGAGGATATGCCCCGGTCACTGAGGCCCTGAGATCTAAGTCTATCTTCGTACTCTTTGTCATTCTGTGCTTTCACACCACGTTTGGATCCGGGGCGGGCATAGTGTAACAGGTCAATGAAGTCTTCAAGATACCTAATAGGTACTTAGCCTGACGTCGACAGCGAACTTCCGGGGTACTCACTTGTCCTCCACAGGGTGTGTGAAACCCGGAATAGTAAGTAAAGGAGCGTTGTCAAAGTACTTCACAAATATCTCGTGGTTAATGGTAGCAGACATCAGAACTACTTTGAGGGTGTCATGCCTCAAGAGAAGTTCTCGAAGCTCTAGTAGGAGGAAGTCGCCATCAACAGAACGCTCATGCACCTGCCGAGTATTCTGTAAAACCATATGGTTTATCCTACTCAGTGAGCTTACCTCATCCACAATGACATGTGTTACGTTCTCTAGCTTATCCCCAGAGCCTAGCCGCCTGAGCAGAACTCCGGTAGTGCAGAACAACAACTTGGTTCGTTTGTCTTGTTTTGCCTCACCTCGGATGGCGTAGCCAACGGATCCATCATCTGCACGCTCTCCAGATACACGTGCCGCTACGGATATGGCGGAGATTCTCCGAGGTTGCGTAACAATAATAGACGCCTTCGAGCCATGGCCACTCTGGATAAGAGAGTCCAGGATGAATTGAGGCACTGTTGACATCTGGAGTGTGAAGAACATTATATAGGGAAACGTATGACGCACGTTGTGTGGTCTTCCCGCATCCTGAGACGTGCTGTAAGCAATAATCACGGACATGAAGTCGATAGCCGCTTCACCAGTCTCTCCCATGACAACAACAGTTCTGTGCTTGTCTAGAACATCCAAGAACCGATCCTTGACCGAAAAGGCCGGGAGGCGCTGACGAGAAGCAAGCATTTCCACGTAAATCCTTGTTCCACAGATATTCTTGAAGTCTCGTTTGACCTGTTCATCTGACCGGTCATCATACACATATCTGGACTTTCCGCGCATGACTCTTCTGCTTCCTTTGTCGATAGGTCCATCGTCTGGTATATCTAGCACCTGTGGGACGGCCCGAGGTGTGATGAGATGCCCAATTATTGTCGACATCTCAGGTGGGCCATTCCTTTCGATCTGGGCCCAATGGTCTTCAAGGACTCGCATGGCTGCGATCAAGAAGCCTTCACCGGGTTCGACGAAGTCCTCTCGCTCAGCTGCACAGAGGAGCTGCGCAAGTAGATGCAGTCGGATGTATGGCGGCACCGAGGGTGACCCTACATACAAAGCAGGCAGGGACCTGTCGTTGCAAGTGCCAGGTGGCAAGACAACATGGAGTTCTACAGGGCCACTGAAGAGCGGCATAACGATGTGACATTGGTCAACGAAACGAGCGCCAAGTGCTTCTATCTCATCAGTCTGGCCACTTATCCCACGACAAGACGACTCCAAGTTCGCACTTGCTTTGAACAGCTCTCCCGCATTCTTGCCTATGAGTCTGCGAGAGAGGGCGGAGATGAGTAGCACCAGATCTTCGGCCAGGTTTGGGTCAGCTGTGTGTTCCTTGACAACATGCGCGGGGAAGCCCGCTTCCTTGATCGCAAGGTCTTCAATCCATCGCTTCTTGAGGCTACCGGCTCCGGAATGTCCGGAGACAACGAATGGATTGGAGGAATTGTTAGAAGGAAAGAAACGCTGCGGGAGGTCGGTTTCAGCGACATGTAAGAGAAGGTATTCGATGCAAGCTTCTAGAGGAGCCAGAGAGCTCAGTAGATGTGAGCCTAGAGGGGTATGTGCTGAGAGGTAGGATATAGCGTTTTGAATCTGAGCTGGCTGGAAGCCCAACTGTCGAAGCTGCTGAGTCACTGCAGGAACATCGTCCTCCCCCAGTACCAAAGATATTGTTTCATGTGACGGGTAGAATACACTGGCCTGCAAATTGATGAAATCAAGACAGGCGAACTGAAAATGAGAAAAATTCTCCCCTTCTTCACAGTATCTTCCACGAGATCGCGTAGGGTACTCGACATTCTCACTTCTGGTGCTTGGGTGAATTCAGGAGAAATCGAAGACTTGTGTGTGTCTCCCTGAAGACTTGGAACTTTCTCTTCTTTCTTTTGAGCGGCTTTCACCTGTCTTTCTCCCACTTCCTTGCGCGCAGCGAATGGATCGGCGTCATACATCCATCTTTGGTGCTCCGGCGCGGCTTTGTGTTGGGCAGCCAGTTCAGACCAATACTCCCGAGGTCCAGGAGGTAGGACTCGATTGAGCTGCATTCCATTGCAAAACTAATGCGGTACAAAGGTTCAATCCAATACACGCCGAGAAAGTAGAACGGAAATGGAAGCTACGAACACGGTATAGTGCGTAAGTTGCGCCCCAATGGCGCGCCTCCAGGGTTGTAGGTCGCGTGTAGGGCGGATGTGGTTCAAATCGAACAATTTCCTTCTGAGATGTTCTTTTATTGATTCTGCTCAACGAAACGACAAATGTCCACCCTTCACCGTGTTTTCGCTGGCGGTCCGGTCAGATAAGTTGAATTCCAGAAAAAAAAGGATGCTTTACGGAATCGACAATAGGCTTTTCCCAACCGTTTTTCTGGCATCTAGACGAGTGATCGAGCACCGATAGAAATATGGTTAGCTGGGAATTCAAGTTGTTGTGGAAGCCTGGACGTGCAGCTCAACCTGGATCACCCACAATGCGTGTAGCTGCAGTTGGCACCCCTCATCGCCTGAGTTAAATGCTCATATAGGTGCCAAAACTGCATACATTGTGGGGCTTACAATGAGGCTACGCGTAGAAGACGGACGGACCTTTCATGAAGCAGGCTTAGTGGGTACTTTGATCCTGGGGCGAAGAGAGGTTTATCCTCCGACGATGTTACATCGGGCACTGTGGACTTAGCGGATATCTTTGAGGAGTTTTCAGCATTTCCAGATTTTACAATGCCCTTCCCAGAGCGTGGAGCCATCAAGAAAACACTGGAGTAGTACCGTGACAGTAGTACACAAGTTACCAATTGCAACTCGAGGTCACCGGACCTCAAGCTTCGTTACGTCAGCAACACGTCCTTGCCGCCAACGACCAACAAACGACTGCCAGTGACTACGATGACGGACGACTTGTACAACCTCGAGCTCCTTTCCTTGATTTCTAGAATAACGCAGGAGATCTACAATTACATCGCAGTCAATGACAAAGTACTTTCAGAATACGTCGTCAATCTTCACGAGCAGTCGAGTTCTCTCAACGACTTCAAGGACAAGCTGAACGGTGCTCTTCCGGATTCCGCCATTGAAAATATCGATCGTCTCATTCTCAGCTTGCACCCAAAGCATAAAAAGAAGTCGAAAGAACTTGCAAACATTCTCACCGGCTCAGATGTCGATGCCCATGGTCAAATTGAGATGGACAAGCAGAAGCGTCTCTTCCCTGGTCTTTCCTTGCCAGACCAGGAAGTAAGCAAAGATGTTCTGATGCAGGAGGTGGATGATATGATGGCGCAATTTGAAGGTGCTGCAAAGAAGACCGTGCGGGTTGAGAGGACGGAGGAAAGCCAGGCCTTGCCCCGACAGAAGAATCGGTCCCGGTCCCGGTCCCCACCCCGCAGACGAAGTCGCAGTCCAGATAGAGGCCGCTCGTACGATACAAGGAGGGATTACAGACATGGGGGCAGGGATCGTATGCCTCTTGATGAACGCCCGGTCTTATTCAAGATTTACAATGGCCGAATCTCAGGCTTGAAAGATTTCGGGGCCTTTGTGCAGCTCGAGGGTGTTTCTGGGCGTGTGGAGGGTAAGTACACCTTACAGAGTTTTTTTGGGGGGGGGTTCTCACTTTCTGATAGGCATGGTGCACGTCTCAAACATTCAGCAAGGTGCTCGTGCGAATTCTGCTTCGGATTTACTCAGCAGAGGGCAACAGGTCAAAGTCAAAGTCATGAGTGTCGCAGGGAATCGAGTTAGTCTTTCCATGAAGGACGTCGACCAAGTCACCGGCCGCGATCTGACACCTCACCTGCGCATCAAATCCGAGGCGGAGATGGAGGAGGAACGACAACGCGCTGCACGAGCCTCGTCTGGAGCAAACGCTCTACCTTTACGTTCTCGGGACGAACATCCTGTGCGGTCCGCCAAAAGGCTCACGTCACCGGAACGGTGGGAAATCAAGCAACTCATATCCTCCGGCGTCATAGATGCTTCAGAGTATCCTGATCTGGATGAGGATTTCAGCAATCCAGTGGCGCGTGCAGAGGTGGAAGAAGAACTAGACGTTGAAATTCGAGAAGAAGAACCACCTTTCTTAGCCGGACAGACGAAGCGCACCCTTGACCTAAGTCCGGTTAAGATCATCAAAGCACCAGATGGCTCTTTAAACAGGGCAGCTATTGGCGGCGCAGCACTGGCAAAGGAGCGACGAGAGCTCCGTCAGCAAGAAGCCAATGAGCGCGCCGACTCTGAGGCTCGCGACTTTAGTGCCCCATGGCTGGATCCTATGGCAAAGGATTCCGAGAAAATCTTTGCACAAGATCTTAGGGGCAATCTCAAGGATCAGAAAGCAGGAGAAGTTCCAAAGTGGAGGGAGTCGACGATTAACAAGGCGACTACGTATGGTGAAATTACGTCACTTAGCATCCAAGACCAGCGGAAGAGCTTGCCTATTTACAAGCTCAGGGAACCGTTGCTTCAAGCCATCGGTGATGTAATCTCGTTTCTCCAGCAAGTGAAGAAAATACTAAATCTTATTGTAGCATCAAGTTCTCATCGTCGTTGGGGATACCGGGTCGGGGAAAACGACTCAAATGACCCAATACCTTGCTGAAGCCGGTTACGCTGACAAAGGTCGCATTGGCTGTACACAACCTCGCCGTGTCGCTGCAATGTCTGTAGCGAAACGTGTTTCAGAAGAAGTTGGTTGTCGTCTCGGTCAAGAGGTTGGATACACCATCCGTTTTGAGGATTGCACTAGCCCAGAAACGAAAATCAAATACATGACGGATGGAATGCTCCAACGAGAGTCTGTCATCGACCCTCTTTGTAGTCAGTACTCCGTGATTATGTTGGACGAAGCTCATGAACGTACTATCGCTACGGATGTCTTGTTCGGACTCCTGAAGAGTGAGCAATCACGTTGGACTTTTTTTGCCTCGTCGCGCTAACCTGTTCACAGAAGCTGTCAAGAAGCGACCGGATCTCAAACTGATTGTTACCTCCGCGACACTGGACGCCGAAAAGTTCTCCAAATACTTTTTTGGTTGTCCCATCTTCACTATTCCAGGCCGCACGTATCCTGTTGAAACATTGTATACGAAGGAGCCAGAGACTGATTATCTAGATGCGTCTCTCATCACTGTCATGCAGATTCATCTCTCCGAACCACCAGGTGACATCCTCCTCTTCCTGACTGGACAGGAGGAAATTGACACATCTTGCGAAATACTATTCGAGCGGATGAAAGCACTTGGACCAAAGGTCCCTGAGCTCATCATACTTCCCATCTACTCCGCTCTGCCTTCCGAAGTCCAGTCTCGCGTGTTCGAGCCCACTCCACCTGGCGCTCGCAAGGTCGTGATCGCGACCAATGTTGCCGAGACATCCTTGACGATACCCGGTATCTATTATGTTATCGATCCTGGTTTCTCAAAACAGAATGCCTACGATCCTCGGCTTGGTATGGATTCACTGGTGGTCATGCCCATCTCACAAGCTCAGGCGCGCCAACGCGCTGGACGTGCGGGGCGCACTGGTCCTGGAAAATGCTATCGACTTTACACCGAAGCAGCATACCGGAATGAAATGCTACCCACTTCGATTCCCGATATCCAACGTACGAATCTTGCCTACACCATACTGCTTCTTAAGGCGATGGGTGTCAACGATCTGCTTAGCTTTGACTTCATGGACCCCCCACCCGCGCAAACGATGCTTACCGCCCTAGAGGCGCTGTATGCTCTCTCGGCGCTCGATGATGAAGGATTACTGACCCGCCTGGGACGCAAGATGGCAGACTTCCCTATGGAGCCATCCCTGGCAAAAATGGTCATTGCTTCCGTGGAGCTTGGGTGTTCTGA
Source organism: Hortiboletus campestris (assembly GCA_038090935.1). Lineage (NCBI taxonomy): Eukaryota > Fungi > Basidiomycota > Agaricomycetes > Boletales > Boletaceae > Hortiboletus > Hortiboletus campestris. The sequence continues at coordinate 9,474 of JBBPNN010000230.1, forward strand.
AGAGATTCTTTCTATCGTCGCCATGCTATCCGTCCAGACGGTCTTCTACAGACCAAAAGAGAAGCAAGCTCAAGCGGATTCGAAGAAAGCTAAATTTCACCAACCGGAGGGTGATCATCTAACATTGCTCACGGTATATAACGGATGGAAAGCAGCAAATTTCTCGAATCCGTGGTGCTACGAGAACTTCATCCAAGCAAGGAGTATGAGACGAGCGCAGGATATTCGCAAACAGCTTGTCGGAATTATGGATAGGTGAGACCATCCGTTAAGCTCGATTGTGCTCTGCAGCTAATGACGATGTAGGTACAAGCATGACATCTTATCCTCCGGGAGGGACTACAATCGCGTTCGCAAAGCCATTTGCTCCGGTTTCTTCAGGAATGCTGCAAAGAAAGATCCGCAAGAGGGGTACAAAACTCTCGTCGAGGGTACACCTGTTTACATTCATCCTTCCTCGGCACTTTTCAATCGCAACCCGGAGTGGTTAATCTACAATGAACTGGTGCTTACAACTCGCGAGTATTGTCATAATGTGACTACTATTGAACCCAAGTGGCTCGTCGAGGTTGCACCTCAGTTCTTCAGAGTGGCTGATGCCAACAAGATCAGTAAACGCAAGAGGCAAGAGAAGATCGAACCATTGTATAACAAATATGAAAAGGCGGACGAATGGCGATTGTCGAAAGTCAAACGTAGTGCTCGCTCAGTAAGTTGATTGTCCTTGTCACATGCGACGTTTACTGACTACCGTCAGAGCCAAACATTCGGTTGATTGCTTTCTGTGTTTTCATGCAACGTGCTGGTCTAGTAGTGTATGTGCTAATAGGTTACCTCTTGCATAATATACTGGCACTGGAAGTGCATCAGAATTTCGTCTCGTGATGCTCTCAAACGCCTTGGCATCGATTCAACCTTGTTGATTTAATTGTACTTCCATTCAGATCAGCCAAGACCCGAATCGAAAGCGCCATCTGGTTAAAGTTAATACAAGTTCAACGATGAAGATAACCTCCCGGTCCAGCTCACCGCAGCTGATCATCCTACAAATCTCATCGAGTCGGCATCAACATAATACTTTGCAACCTCTCCCACTCCAGCAACAGGTGCAGCCGGGTCTGGGACAAGCATGAATGTCTGAAAGAACACTCTTGGCTGTCCATCTACCGATCGACTTGGGGTAGTGACAGGATGTTCCGAGTTCTTCCCGTGCGTAACATTTCCTGCCACAGTCAGCAACAAGGAGGGAGGGCGCGAGCCTGGGCACAGTTGAGATAACAGACAAAATGAAAGGGACGACAGGCTAGCCTGGAATAGGATGACAATCGTAGGACTGAACTTCATGTTTTGTGCTAGGCATGTTTTGGATGAGTTTCTTCACACCATCCACACCTTGGCACGGGTTGCCGTTCCATGTCAATGTCGATGTGGCACGGTAGAACTTTGGCAAGTCGTCTGCACGGGTGGGCGAGTCATAGGTGGAATAGTACAAGCGGGTGAACTGATCTGCGGCCCTCGTTGATATATCTATACTGAAGGAGGCGTCAGCAGAGATTCCAACGGACTAGTCTGAACATACTCGTCGCGAGTGAACGCGGTGGACATACTGAGAGATTACAGTGGTCACGTGTAATATGAGCCTCGGACTCATTGCTTGCCAGCCATGCTGCTCTATTTAAAGTCGTGTGGAGTCTCGGACTCCTCCTGCCACGTATCACCATGGAAGAAATCCGTGTCGCTAGTCTCAATTGTTGGTCTGTACTACCTCTCGACTCTTCCCGGTCCCCTAACTGCTTGTTCGCAGGGGCTTGAAGTACGTTTCTAAAGACCGCCATGAACGCATAGCGGCAATTGCTAGCGCGTTCTCGAGGTCCAACTACGATATCATCGCTCTCCAGGAACTTTGGGTACAGGCAGATTACGACCAAATTCGCGACAAAGTTTGTCACAGATTGCCTTATACCAAACTCTTCCATAGGTACGTCCTTGACAGTCCTGCCTGCTTCGTCTGGGCATCAGACCTGAGACACCCTTCCGTTAAGCGGCGCATTGGGTGCTGGTTTGGCGGTCTTCACAAAATGGCCGGTCATCGCCACTACTACCACACCATTTTCTCTCAGTGGCGAACCGACGGATGTCACTGGTGGAGATTGGTACGTCGGCAAGGCTGCTGGGAGTATCACTATACTCCATCCCACCCTCGGGGAAGTGCAAGTATTTGTTACTCACGTGAGTTCACACACGCAGTTTCGATATCAAAATGTTCATCGTGTACTACCAGTTCTTCGCCAAGGGTGGTGATGATGGCCCGGAGTATAACCGAGCCCACCGTCTAGTTAATGCTTGGGAGTTTGCAAAGGTCACTAGGCAAGCTGCGGAACTCGGGCGTTATGTTATAGCTGTAAGATACTACTCTGTGCCAATGATTATTCGCTTAGTTATTTCTAGACAGGGGATTTCAATAGTATCCCAAGTAGCCTTACCATGAACGTTATCCACAGTCATGCCGGACTAAGCGACTCGTGGACAGTTTCACACCCATACATCCCTCCACCAACGGGGGTCATCTCTCCTCTCGATGGTGTAGAAAAATACGGCGTGACGGCTGACTCTCCGTTAAATTCTTATCGTGACTCTGGGCCCTCTGGGAGCGCAGTGGTGCGCACGTTCCAAGGCAAGCGCCTTGACTACATTCTCTTCCGTCAGCCCAGTCGTATCTCGGACGACCCCGGCGCCTTTAGGTTGACATGCAGTGATTCCAAGGTTATTTTCACCGACCGCATCCCAGGGAATACTTGCTCTTATTCTGACCACTTTGGAGTGGAGGCAACGCTCAATATCATCGCGCCCAAAGCTCAAGAGGACATTATATCTGAAAACACGGCACCCAAGAACACCGAAGCGCCTTGGGCTGATACCCCATCTGAAATGTCCTCAGGGACAATTTCAGAGGTTCTCGGTGCCCTCCAAACTTCATATCGCGTCTCTCAGGATCGCTCTCGTCGCGAGCTCACTGTTTTCACCCTTGGTATCCTGTTGCTGTTGAGCCTCATCATTGGCTCTGCATGGGTTCCATTGCCGTGGGTTAACCCCATCTTCGCATCGTTCACCATTTTCATCGCATGGTTGACCACGACCATGCTGTATGAGGGGTTCATCTTTGGAAACTGGGAGGGCAAGGCATTGCAAAATGTCATCGAAGAATTAGAAATTCACAAGAATATGCTATCGTTGGATCGTTCGTAAGACGGGATGAGCATTGGTAAATTGGACTATATATATACCAAGTTATGTACAACAGAAGACATCGTATCCATGTAGGCTATGGGTACCACCATGTTAACAATAAAGGCAGACGCTCACTACGTTGCCACTTTTGCTTGCCTGATACAACTTTTTGACGATAAAGTCCATTGTTCGATAAAAGAAGCAATGCTTGTATGACTATTTGTCCTGCGTATTCTCGGTGACGAAGGACCCGTCACCGAGTAATTGGATTTAGAATCACTAGTGCGAGTGCCCTCGGACATCTCGGTTAACTCGGTTAAAGGCGTATCTGGGGCAAGGACGGAGAACGCTGATTTGATGCGGCGAAGACCAGAATGCGACTGAATAGATGTCGTCACTGAACTAGCAACTTCGGGCTCTGTATCTGTGCCACTAGCATCGGTGGCCACATCTGGCGGAAGAGAGGTCGGTCCCCAGCTCGGGAGACTCTGGTCGTTATGGGGGTTGTCGTGCTTCATTTGTACCTCCATATCATATCTACCCGAAGAGGTCTCGACGCCGTCCCCACGAACCACGCGTACGTTGTCGTTATCTATGTCATTGTCGAGGCGTGATTCACAGATATTATCGAGGATCTTTGGTGTGGATGCTTGCAGCTCCGGGAGCCGGCGACAAACAAACTCGCGACACGAGATAAAGGCTTCGTTTGCCGAGCCTAGAAACGGGAATGCCTGGAAGACGTGGATCTGGGAGATAGATAAGAATGGGGTGTGCACGAAGACCTCGAACACATACTGCGTCTTCGTACATCTCGTGTTGGACATGAACACCCGCGAGCGATGCCTTGTGTGATACAAGCATAATTTCGTCCCGCAGAACTTCTGCCTCTCCGCACTGGATAAGTAATGGAGGGAGACCATCAAATTTACCGAATAATGGGCTGGCGTATGGATGGGTCAAGTACTCCTCAAGCCCGTCACCAAGGTACATCACGACGGGATGCAGGTGTGCTGTGGGTCCCGGAGCTGGGACTATATCGTACGCGGCATTGGTATCCCAAGATGGGCAACTGAGGGTAAGATCTATAACACTGTTAACTAGCATCGGAAATATTAGGTCACCTACTTACCCACCCAAGGTGAAAACAGGATTGCGCCTCCAGGGAGCGGATAATCGTTGTCTCGGAGATAGAGCAACGATGCTAGACATAGGCCACCTCCAGCACTATCACCCGCCAACACAACATTTTCTGCAGGAACATGAAGATCCTCCGTGAGACGTAGATACGCGTTGACTATGTCCAGTAAAGGGCCCGGAAAACAGGTCTCTGGCGCAAGGCGATAGTCGATTGCTGGCAGAAGTTAGTCAAAACGCTGAATCTATGTCTTGAAACCACTAAGCAGTACCACTAACCAAATACGCGAGTCTCAGTGTATTTCGACATCGGTATCGTTATCGTCCTCTGGGAAGCCGCACTCGAGGAGTAGTAAGCACCTGGAGTAATACGATCAACTCATCTTTCTCAGGGTATCGAAGCGACTTACCGCCATGCACGTAAAGAATGACCCTCGAATGTCTCTTTCGAAAGGCAGATGGACTTCCGTTCAAAGAATCCTCCAAGACGGTATTCCTGTGAGCTGATTGATTGGATGATCTATAGTCAGACTGCAAGGTCTGCCATAGCTTCTTTCCAACAACCCATTCACCCGAAAGTTCCCGCGTTCCAGTTTCTCTTGCATCCAGAGCCGCCAAGATTCCGCCAAGATTCCGCTTACGGACTCGGAACGTGACAGGTGTAACCAGGGCATCTGCAGGGAGAGGGACCAAACCTGCAAGTCCCATTATCATCCGAACCATCGTCTTGACAATCTTTCAGTACTCTAATTGATACTTGCGATTCAAGTTACTCACGATATCAGCTAATGACGAGTGCCTGGAAACATCCCTCATCATACTGTTGATCATTGTCATCTCAATGCCCCATGTCCTTCTGCGCGGACCCCAGATATGGTGAACGAGAATGTCTCGCGCAAGGGACGATGCTGTGGAGCACTCAGAATTCTGGAAGGGTGGAGAGCACATGCAAACCTTTGTTTACAGCAAAGATGGGATACCTCCATGCATTCCAAAGCTTGATGGTGTCTTGTTGTTGTGATTTAAGGGTCCTGTCTATCCGGGCGGAGGGAGGAAAGACACCCGGGCTGTCGAAATTACGCAAAAGATTAGTCACTGATTTTCGTTGAGATCCTGCTATAGGGGATGTGGAGTTGATGGCATCGCAAAAAAGCTGGGATGAGTCTCGCAGCATGCTAACACGGTGTGTAAGACTTTTCAGGAAGAAAATATGTCGAGAGTAAAGTCAAGGTAGCTGTTGGCGGGTCCCACAGGACATCAAGCAATGAGGGGAGCTCCCGGAGAGGATTGTCAGTGGACGCGGCGGATGGAAAGAAATTGCCTTATCGGGATATGTTTTCGTAAAGTGACATCCACATGAACAAAGCACGCACGCTCGACCCACCCCACCGGCGGCAGCACGTCCGCACAATGTGTCTTCGCACTCACTTCGTTGCCCATCCAGAACCGACCAATGGATTGCTTTTCAAACTACATCCAACCTAGTAATCATCTCCTCGGCTGACTACTTCCTTCACTGTCGGCCGTAATAATATCGTATGTTCCTGTTTACAAGTCAGCCCCTTCCTAACACGAAATCAAAGTGCAGTTATCCTCACAAATTGCGCGGTCATCGCACCCCTAACATCACACAGGGGAGGATAGTCTTGCACTATCCCCTGTTGGACTAGATGGTTTAACTGTCAAGTAACGTGTTATTACTTAAACTATCTTCTGGGAGAGTTTTGAGTGCACTAACCGCTAGTAGATATTTACTTTCACCAGCTCGATCAAGATACCTGCGACAGAACGGAAGTGTACCGAAGTTGCTGGTGATGAATTTAAGTAATGCTTTTGCCGACGTCAAACTTTGTATGATAATTGAGCAGTGCGCAGTCAATAAAGGCCAGCCCTTACCGGAGTGGTGCTCGAGGCGCATCCATGATCTTTGCATAGTGCGAACAGTCGCCCTATAAAATTGGCGTCAAATCATCGAAACTGGAAAGAACGCAGAACGAACGTTTTCTACGACACGACCTCGACCTGTTGAGCCAAAAGTCTCAATAGCGAAGTATTCACCCTCTTCCATCTTGGTTTGATCCTCATTCTTCACGAGCAACACCGATTTTCCACCGTGTATTTGGTGTAGATTGATAGAATGGCCGCTAAGATTCTCAATGGGTTTGACTACGTACAAAGGATAGTCGGTTAAAACTTGAGTGTACACCAAGTGAACACATACCAGGCAACACTTTACCATCAACCTCGACTTCATACGACTCCATAGTTTCCTGTATATAGCCCGCAAGTTCTCCGAGACGCATGTCTATGCCAGCCTCCTGAAGTCAAACATTTAGCGCGAGAAAAAAGTAGAGCGTGTGCTCCTTACTTTGACACCAGTATTGGTCGCAGCCTGGACAGCTTCAACCAGTTTATCGTATGTCGGCTCGAAAGTGAGGGTGAACGCAGAGTCAACGATGCGACCTTTAACATGAACTCCAAAATCCACCTTGAGAACGTCACCGTGTTGTAAAACTTGTCTTCGATGAGTCACGGAAATAACCAAACGGCGTACGACACACTTGTGGTATCCCCAGCATTTGGGGTGTAATGAGCGGCACAGTTGTTTAGGCTAAGCCCTGTCGGGAAACCAACCCCGGCATCCAGACCGTTCTCTTCGACAAGTGAGCGCGTCCCATCTTCGATATACTCTGCGATCTCGGTCATGCTCAGTCCAGGGCGAATAAACTTTCGAGCACTCTGCCGAACTTGACGGTGAACTTCTGCAGCACGACGAATGTTCTGATAGGTGATCTCCGGGTCTTCCATAACCATCCTCTCGTCGTATCGTTTTTCCTCCGACGTAACTCTCCATGCGTTGCTGCGTAATTGTTTCAATAAACTGAAGCAGGAAGCAGGATCTGAGAGATAACCGACTCGTCTTTGTATGGCTGGATCTCGCCTTCGGGATATATCCCATTTACGAAAATCTTGGAGAGCCCAGTGCGAGGGGGATCCGTTTGTTGAATCTTTTTTTTCTTGGGCTTCTTCTTCTTCTTCTTCTTCTTCTTCTGACCTTCCTGCAGTCGATAAAGTTGACATGGGGCTGGTTCCAGAATGCTCACCTACAGCGCCAGACTCGTTTGTGACATGTTCCTCTTCACTATCTGCTTCGGGGTCTTGATCGTTTTGAACTGGATCCGTCTCCTCGTCCATCCCGACAATAACTTTGGGATCAGAGATCATACTTCCACAGGGACGACACCAGATAATAGTTTTGCCTCGTTGGAGAATAGATCAGCTGGTCCGACCAACGTCTAGTCCTGGGATATATGGATGGTCACGTAATACTCTAGCGCTTATCAGCCACTGGCACTGTGGCACAAGGCTATGTAGCTCGGTCGTTTCGAAGCGTTGTGTTCCCATCTCACGTAAACTAACACACTCGACCTAATAGATAATACAATAATGTTGTTGTCATTGATGTTACCGTTCATGCATCATGTGTCATGCACCAAAGCCGTACAACGTTCGCCCTGAACGCTTCAAAGCATAAACTACATCTAAAGCGGTGACCGTTTTGCTGGATACCCAGTCAGCATTAATGTGCGCTACTGCCAGTAGATTCACACAAACCGTTTGGCATGTTCCGTGTATGTGACGGAATCACGGATCACATTCTCGAGGAAGATTTTGAGAACACCGCGGGTCTCTTCATAGATAAGCCCAGAGATGCGCTTCACGCCACCACGACGTGCCAGACGACGAATTGCCTGCAAGGATGCTCAAACACCTAACCATCCATTGAAAGAGGGCAACTGACTGGTTTGGTGATACCCTGGATGTTATCCCGGAGAATTTTACGGTGACGCTTAGCACCTCCCTTGCCCAGTCCCTGGAAAGTCAAATCAAGTGAGCCACTGTCATCACGCTCACGACTACAACACTCACCTTACCACCTTTGCCACGTCCTGACATAATATGATTGGATTGTAGGTGCCCTTACAGATGGCGGTCGCAGTATTGCAGAAGGCATTTCGCGATGAGGCAGTATAAATGAGTCGGGTCACGTGACTCCAGTCAACAAGCCATGTTTCTTGTTCCCAACTTCCCTTTGTCGCCAGCTGAGCGAGTCGCTGGTGTTATTTCGTACTCGTGTATCCTTTCCCCCACTCTCTCATCCCTTTTTGCCTTTGCTCTTCGATGAACTCATTGCTTACGTAATATCAATTGTTTAACCATCTGAATCCAAGTTATGTACTTGCCACGGCCCGATTGGCAACCATGACCGCGGCACGCGAGTTTCTTATCTCTGTGCTCCCTTCTCAGAGTATCGAAAAATTCGATAGAGAGGGGAAACGAATTCCCTCAGTAACTCTAACATTCGCCCAATCGCTGGATGGCAAGATTGCTGGGAGCAGGGGGAGGCAACTTGTCTTGAGTGGTGCGGAGAGCATGCTAATGACGCACTGGTACTGTTGCCCGTCTATGAGCGAAAGCACCTTGTCTACCCATTTCCAACCCTAGGATGAGAACTATGCACGATGCAATAGTTGTCGGCATAGGCACAGCTCTCAATGATGACCCTCAGCTTAATGGTAAGCTTGCTTAGCGTCGTATGCTCGTTCGTTATGTCAATCTTTGTGACTCCAGTTCGTTTGATTCCCGAGGCGTCCAAACTAAATATCAGATCGCCGTGTCCAGTCGTTTTGGATACATATCTGCGCCTTCGCACAGACTGTAAACTGCTGAAAAATTACAGAGACGGAATGGGTCGACAACCTTGGATTTTTTGTGGTTCGGATCCTGAATCTACATGTCCAGAAAGAAATGCGCGCAAGTCTGCGCTTGAAGCCGCGGGAGCGGTGGTGTACGAAATCCCATGTGTATCTGGTACGATCTTTTACATCCTCTGATGAATGTTCTAACCATATTGTAGGTTTTCTATCCATTCCCAGTCTCCTGCGAAAGTTATACGAGTATGATATTCGGAGTGTAATGGTGGAAGGTGGAGCGAGCGTGATCGATGCATTCATGAATCAAGCATCACAACCGCGCAGCCCTGAGGAATCCCCTGTTGTCGACACTTTGATTGTCACTGTGGCCCCAACAATAGTAGGGGACGACGGGCTGGGATACACAGCTGGCGTTCCGGGAGATAAACTAGGCGTGAGCGATCATTTGATTTTTCTCGGCATGTCCACTGACTCGCTACATCAGATTCCCAAATTTATGCACGTGCGGACAGAGTTGATGGGGAAAGATGCAATTATTGTAGGCAAATTCGTATGAATGCTACGTGGCCATATACTAGCATATGCAGATCAACCACCAGTGATTGCGGGTGAAAACATTCTGGCGTGTGTATGAATATTGGAATGATGATATCAACGCGCTCCGTGAGATGACAGCAGAGGTCTAGGAAGCATGAAAAAATGCAGGATTTCTTTGTGCTCTGTCGCAATGGTCGGCAATACGTGTGGCGGCTTCCAGAGCGCGCTCAACAAGTAAACGGGACGGCGACGTCAGAGGGGTGCAATCTAGAAGGTCTAAGAAAGTGGGTAGAAATCAACACAAACTGGGATCAGCAAAACACACCTCTATAGAGCAGCACGTATCGCATCACGCGCTGGATTGGCTGTATTGCGAGGTCTCTAACACTGAGCTTCCGACTAGGGGGCTGACCAGTGGGCGCCTGATTATTTGTGTTTTCAGGCTTCTGCAGGGAGACAGAGGTTCTCTCTTGTTCAGGCTGTGGATACTGCCATGCGCCATATTCCTCGTCCATCCGCTCTTTAGTTTTGCTGGCCGTGCTGACCTTGGGAAACATAAGGGGCAGCTGAGGACTGAGAGAAATGGACGTTTGTTTCCTCACGGATGACGAAGGACAAGACATCACTCCGGGTTTGCGAAGGCGCCATCTGCCTATCAATCCACTGGACTGAGGATCATTTCCATCCATGAAAAACGCTCCCGCCACAGCACACCAGGATACCATCGTTGCCTCGAGTTCATCTTCAGATGCGACAAAGGCCGTGGAGACCCCCCACGCTGACGGGTCCTCGAGGAAGCATTTTAGAAGCACTTCGGAAGCCCGAACGAGTGCCGAAATATACGGAACCATTGAAGGTGGAGGTGGTGTCGCGGTCTAAGTGAAGCCGTGAGGCGGTGATCAGGTTGGCGATAGAGAACGAACCTGGGCATTCTCCAACATCTTTAAAGCCTCTTGATACTTTTTCTCCGTTCGGATAATCTCTCGAATGCATAAAAGCGCTTTTCTGGCTGCCTGCCAGACTTCCACATCCTCCGAGTCAGAGGTCGTGTCCTTTGGTATCGGGGGAGAAGGCAGAAGTACATTGCAAGGTTTGACCAGACAGTCGGAAGTTGATGGGGAGGACGACAGGAAAGAGGTGCGAAGAAGCCCGTTTTCATCTCGCCCTACGCTAGAAAAATGTGCGTCGTCCAAGGACCTCAAAGGCGAAACGTCTCTGCCGTGTTCGGAAGGGCCACCTATCCTGCGGACCTTCTCAAGTTGATCTACTAAGACATCGTCCGATATGCTGTCATCCTCAACAGCGATCGCCATGCTGAAATGATCCGGCAAAATCGTTGAGCTTGTCCGATGATGTTTTCGGTTAGCGGTATAAGGAGTCGACGTCATTGGCGGAGTTCCTATCCAGGCTAAGGAAGCCAGAACATCGGTACTTCCACTGGTTCGTTGTGATTTTGTTTCATGAAATTGGACTTCCTTGGAATGACACTCAGGGGAAGGGTTAAAATCGGTTCGGCGGTTGTGCCATGTATGATGAAGGGGCTACTAGACGTCACTGCATTACATGTGGAATGACGAATAGTGAGGAAACTCACAATATCAACCTTAAAGGGTGAGGGTGGTCTGATCTGAGGCAGCGAAATCCACCAGTTGTGCGGTTTCGTCGATGGCGGGGTATCAGCAACCGGTTTGCGTAAAACACTTCTCAATGCCTGTTGACGGGAAAATGGCAGAGAGGACGGTGAAGCAATAGGTTTCTCAACGCGGCGTTTGACAAGCTTCGATGGATTTGAAATAAAGGATTGAGGCTTCGGCGTGCGGGCAATATGTGCACCCGAAGGTGCCTCGGGCGAGCTGCATTGTAAGGGAGAGTTTTCTGCCAGGGTTGGTGCAGTTACCACAGGGTTCCTTTGTGTAGGCTTAAAAGGGTCTGGGAAACCGTGGCGAGGAGAAACCGGATATACGTTTGTATCTATGCGTAAACCAAGCTTCTTTGATGTTGTTGCGGGCGACGCATCTAGTGAAGCGGCAGGCGACAGTCTAGGGGACGTGGGCTCAAAAGGGGGTGTATGGGGGTTTGGTAGATCCGGCGAAGAGTTAACTGGGTGATTGAGTACGGAGTGCTGTGGAACTCCAAGTTGTTTCCGAAGTATCTGAGGGTCTGAAGACAACGAGACTTTGGGTGATGCTACAGAGGTCATAGAGCGAATGTGCTCGTATGCAAAACACAATCTCTGTGAAAGATCATCGTCCCAACTTGTGCTGGCAACCGAATTGTTACAGGAACCTCCACCAAGATAGGAGCTGTATTGGCAACCTATCGGCTCGAGGTCGTAGAAGTAGCTGTCAACATCGTTAGGTGACGAGGGGTTAGAGGATGTTACCCCAGATAGTTTGGACGGGTGGGAGTTATGATTGGGTTCTTCCTGTGTCGTTTGCGTTCGTACAGGGTCATCGAACTCAGGTACGACGACGAAACCATTGGCGGAGGAGTCATCGGACAGATAGACACTGGATACACGGCTCCCGGAGCTTCCTTTTAGTTGTAGAGCTTGCTTCCCGGAGAGTCTCCGAAAGGGGGTTGACAGTCGCCAGTGTTTCTTCTCCCCTGACATGCTGGAGATGCGTTACGCATGGATGAAGACCCTTGAGCGAGGCTGTACGATATCACTTGAGAAGAATAACCTTCGTGCTCATTTGCTTGACAAGTCTAGGCGTTTAGTACTGACTGCGAGTCGGATGAAGCAGACATGGTCGAGAAATGATCGATGATCCCCTATGCGACCGAGTGACGTAACGTGATAGGAAACAAGTATTCATTTGTTACATAAGACCCGTATATATGCGACTCGGGAGACCAAACCTAACGTTTCACTCCTCCGAGTTACTATCATACAGTACCACATATTCCAGGGGCTCCGAGTGGGTACGGGTATCCTGCCACTCTGCATCTTCATCATCTGATGTTGGTACACTCACAAGGGACAGCGAAGAAATGTCGGATTCAGGATCTTCAACCTCGTCCGTCACAGTTCTCGTGGATGGTACCGAAGGTTGGGGTGCACCCGGTACTTCGCTGGCATTGACCGAGTTGGCAGAGTGTGCGCTAGGCATCACCATCGAAGATGCTGCGAGCGATTGTTCGCTCGCTTGATCAGAATGATGATCTGCGACTGTCAAACTATAGACTTTGCCTTAGCTGCAAGCCTTTGAGGATAAATTGGGATAGCTCACTCAATCCACACACTGCTCCCAAAGAAATTACCCTGACCATCACTTAGTCGCCAGTAGCCAACGTACCTCCCCGGAACATCCGGCGCCTTAACAGAAGTCAGGTGCATGCCCCCCATTACAGAGAGGGTGAGCACATACCTTCAAGTCCCGAGTCCAGATGTCGAGGTCTTGTCCTGGAGGCACCAGTCCGACTTTCGCCCTGAGAGTTGCACTGCTCTCTGGGGCAAACATCTCTCCAGCGACAAACTGGACCTCGGTGGTCGTAGGCCAAGGCAGCCCACCATTGTTCATCATATGCCAGCCTTTAACAAACTCCGCACCAGGGGGAAAGATCTGACCATCTGGTACGTTGGTGTCGCCAACGAGAGCCGAGTCCAGACAACTTTGCCGTGGTGAATTCGTAGTGACTATTTCCTGCCGATGGCCGATAAAGGATTGTTCAGTAATAAAGTGTGATTCCTGAACATTTGATGGCGGAGTACGGTAGCCATCCGCAATTGACCTGGTACTGGGGACAGGGGAACCTGGACACGTCCCGTGGCGCTCACCCGGCTGGTAAACGGAAGTAGCGGGACTTCCCGATAGCGATTCTTCCGCGACAACTGACTCGGGGCCAACTGCTTCCAAAGCCTCCACTGCGTTCAGGTGCATTATCTCTTGGTTTACTTTCGGCCACAACTGATGATAAATATCCAATGCCGGGTGAATCGGCGGGGGGGACCCAGGTGGGTCTGCGACATCAACTAGAAGATGTGATGGCGCAATAGTGACGGAAGTAGGTGCTGCCCCTAGTACCTCGCTCGCAGGACTACCGAGTGGGCTGAGGAATTCTTCAGCGGAAGGTATCTGATCCTCTGCAGTCACGTTGGTAGCCTGGCCAGATACAACGACAGGTCTAAGTTCGGGTGACTTCATTGGGATCGCGAGCGGACTTGGAGGAAGTAAAGCAGTGGATCTGGACTCGCTACAAACCGAAGCACACTTTTGGTTGGCTGGTTCATCGATCGTCCTTGTCTGCCCTACCCTGTAGACAGTCGGGACAACTGTGTCAGAAGTCCTCAATTTCAACATTGGATGACTCAGTGGATGAACAGGAATCGGAAGGGCCTCGCAGCCGCTGCACAAGTCGAAATCAGGGCAACTTGGATGCATGCACTGTGGAAGATCAGATTGCGAGCAGTAGCCAGTATATTTTTCTTACCTTATAACGAGCGCCACGAATCGTCTTTCTACACGCTATGTTTATAATATACTCAACGACAAGTTTGGATAAACGGGACAGACAGCTTACAATCGCATACCGCGAAATGACCAACTTGACGAAGTGGGATAGAGTCACGCATCTAAGCAGCCCATAATCAAAAATAACATTTTTTGAAAACGCCGCATCCTCACCATTAAGTCTTCTGGTTTGTTCACTTTTACAAACCCGTGGCCCGGATGCTGCTCCGGTGTAATCCTTGAAAGAGTATCAGAAAGTCAGATTGTTGATCTCCATATATATGGAATGGCAAACCTGAAACAAGACGAGCACGTATCAAAATCTGGTTGAATCAGCATTGATCAGTTACAATGTGCGGAAAAGGCTTCACCTGGACAGATAACACATTTCTAACACAAATGTTCAGCCAGGGAAGTTGGGATACAGCGCGAAGACTCACATAACGTTCACCGACGATTGCTGAGTCACAGAGATTACAGGTCGCAGAATGACGAACAGGTAGATCGGCGGAGGCAACTAGTTCCTGTTGTGTGACTGGCGCGCCACCGGAGCTGGAAGACTGCTGGCGGTTTCCAAACGATCCGTCCCTATCGCCACCAAAAACAGTGTGAACATAAACGCGCCCCGGCGTTTCTATATCGAAAAACTCGTGGAATGGATTATGTTGCTCTGTCGCCCCGGATTCCACGCACGCGGTGCAAAGATCATAATCTGGAACTGAATGAGGGAGGTATGTCCTAGCTGGATCATCTGACATACCGGGACAATCCAGACACTTATGGCGAACGCCCACAACGGTTTTGTTGCAGCTATCACAGACGACGTCACGGTGCACAGAAACTGCTGGCTCATGAGCCGGAGCCGAAGATGCAGGCGCTGGTGACTGAGGGGCTCCCGATATACTGTTACGAGGCTCGTTTTCTCTTACAATTTGCGCTGAGACTTGAGTGGAGCAGTCAGTCGAACGTTGCTGGACGACGTGGGAGGGACCAAAACTCAGAGTATGAGCACTTTGCGACTTGGAGAAACAGCTGGGACACTGGAAATTTGTGAATCAATCAGCCAAGGCTCTCCAGTAACTGACTCACGACTGCATGCCAAGGACATTTGATACAGCCATACCAAACACCAGTGAAGCTGGTCTTGCAGACAAAACACCACCGAGACGAAGCATTCACGACAGGAGGAGTCTCTGTTTGAGGCAGAATAATATCAAGGCCAGAGACTCGGCATGTAGATGGCTTCTCCATGTAGCCGGCTCCAAACGTTCTGGACAGAATACGTTCTAGGTCCTCTTTGAATGAGGACAACAAAACCCCAATATCTGCCTTGCCCTTCGCAATGGGACAGCAGGGCGCCATTCCCGCCGTACAACACTCATGAGGGGAACAAGACTTGCTGGGAGTCGGAAACGATATTATCGGTGGAGGTGGAGGAGACATCCAAATAGCAGATGGCGGTGGGAGAGGCGGTGGCGGTGGCGGTGGTATGAATGAACGTGGGTGCGGAGGGAATATACCACTGTGGCGGGGCACGACAGGAGACGGCAACATGGACGTGACTTCGGACTGGGAAACTGCGGGGACGCTGTACAGCGACAACCTTTCTGAGGCTCCACTTGGCGCCTTGTGCGGAGTTTCGTCGAAGATGGTGAACCGTAGCAAAGGATTGGGCCACAGACGGCGCAAAGGAGCCACACGAGGATCGTAGTCTTCGGCGGAGTGCACTTCCTTGCCAATCAAAATGCGACCAGGCTTGATCGCGTCGGGAGAGAAAATAAGTCTGGATAGATAATAATTGTGGCTTATGGGGAATATTCGATAGAGCTAGGGTGAGAATGAGCGCCGGCTAGTGGGAAGCGATTAGCGCAATGCAACTGTAACAGACCTGGTGATAGAGCTCCTCGTATGTGGGAAAGAGAACAGACTCTGGGAAGGTGAATCTGCGAGTCTCGTTTCTGTAGGTCGCCTTGACGGTGAACATGGTTGCTGTCCAAGGGTGGGATTGGGATACCGCAGCACCTCTCATTTGTGGGCGTGGGCGTGACCAGGTGTGACCTCACATGACACATCAGGATGCCCCCGTCCTTCTCGCTGCTCTGCACGACCAGATTCGATCCCTCTCTGGAGGCATTCGAGTGGAACAACGCCCCCGACGGCACACCTTCTCCATATCTCCTCCTCGCACACCAGCTCGATCGTCTGGTCTCCTCTGCCCATCTCAGTCACTGGACAGTCTCCGATCCACTCGATTACACAGCACTGAAACATGTGTGCGACAATGCTGTCCTCAAGGTAAATGGTGCTGACCGCAAGACCCCTCTCAAGGTAACCGGAACTCCGGTTCTTTGTCATGCACTGACCTGACCCTGTGTACTAGATACGCGTCGTCTTCTCCCCA
Source organism: Hortiboletus campestris (assembly GCA_038090935.1). Lineage (NCBI taxonomy): Eukaryota > Fungi > Basidiomycota > Agaricomycetes > Boletales > Boletaceae > Hortiboletus > Hortiboletus campestris. Next base: position 25,943 of record JBBPNN010000230.1, read on the forward strand.
TCTGGAAATATCACTGCATTCGCCTTCCCAGTCGTACCATTGCGTTATGATCCGACAGCAGGGTCTCTATTTCACCCTGATGTGGACACCCATACTCCATTCGATCCGATACTCTCCATTTGTATTGACACACAGCCGACCTCTGGCACCGTCTCCATGAAAACCACAAACAGACAACCGTATGACGATGCTCGAGTGCGCGCTGGCATCCCCCCACCCGGTGCACCCCGTCCCCATGATATCACCCCACATCATCCGGATGATGTTATCTTGTTCAACACTTCGGGAGCCATCATGGAGTCGTCGATCTGCAACGTTGCTTTCTTTCGCAACGGGAGCTGGATCACCCCCCCACTCACAGTGGGCTGTATATCTGGTGTATTCCGACGATGGTTACTGGAGAACGGTCGCATTTACGAGGCCGACGAACACCTTATATCATTGGACACCATCAAAAACAATGAATGGGTGCTTCTCTTCAACGGAGTGACGGGATGTCGGCTGGGGCGCGTGTGCCGCGATACAGATCTGGAGTGATGGGTTACAATATAATTGTAATGTACATTTAACTACCATGGTGCCTAGAGTCATCGACGCTCATGATCTCTCCGTCTGTCCCATTGAATATTCCATCATCCATCTCATTCAATATGTAGTCCACTACAAAGCTTTCCTGAACCAATCGATCGAGCCTTGCGAGGTGCCGTTGAGTATAAGGAATCAAGCCGTCGACGATATCGTTCAAGGACGATGATGTAGCCCCGATCAGTCGTCGCATCCCTTCTGGGGAATTATAACCGAACGCCTCGGAAATATCTTCCGCGGGCCGCAACTTCAATATAGCGTAGAGAACGCTTTGTGCAACACCACTTGTTTTCGCGTTTGTGTTCCAGTCGCGGATATATCGTACGAGGAGGGAAAGATCCGAACTTGAGAGCGTGCGTATAACTTCATCCAGCGCATGATTGCCGCTCACTGACGTATCGTTCTGCAACCCCTGTTCCAACGCGGCTGACCGAATATCTCCAAACAATGCAAGAAGCCTTCCTGGTTGTTGAATAGCAAGCGCAAGTTCGATCGCTCTCCGATAGTCGTGCATAGCAAGGTAATTCATAAAGTCTTGCTCTCTGTGCATGAATGTAGCCAGATGGACATAACACAAAAGCTGTCTCACCTGAGCACTTGGTTAGCGCGTTTCGCCTCTTTTTCTGTCTCCTCCTCTTCTGTACGGTCTTGCCAGAACGTGACTACAGAGTCAGCGGCTCCAGAGACGATCATCGCCTCGTCGGTACTGATAGCTAGCGCCCAGACCTAGGGACTCATCACAATCAGCCCCCCTGTTGGAACATCCAACACGTACTTTGTCTTCATGGTTGTCGAGAGTCGCCACACACGCTTCCTCCCTCACGCTCCACAGTTTAACCAGGCCATCAGATCCTGTACTCACCAGATGCATTCCGTGGTTAATAAAATCAACCCGGAGAACAGAATTGGTATGCCCCTCGAATGTTTTGACGCAAGTAAAGTCCTCGAGGTTCCAAAGTTTGACCGTCTTATCACTGCTCCCAGTAGCCAACACGCGTTCCGTCCTCCCAAACCTAACATTCCAAACGCCTCTTTTGTGACCTCTGCAGCACCCTAAACGCTTAATCTCTCCGTGCGGGGGTTTTCCGCCAGAGCCAGGCGTATAGCAAACCTCGTAAATGTTTGCAGTGCGGTCTTGGGAACCAGAGGCCAAAAATTGGTCATTGGGTGCGATGTCCAGAGAGTTGATGTCTTTGTCGTGGGCTTTATGTGTTGTAAGACTGTGACACTTTACTGGATCTACACCGAGGAATGTCAAAGGGAGTTCTGACAAATCCCACATCTTGATCGTTCGATCTTGACTTCCAGTAAAGACGAAGCGAGGGTGGGAGTCAGTGTCATTGTACACCCGTGACATAGCGACGGAACCGACGCTCTCCGTATGTCCTTCACAGACAGCGATGCACCCCCACCCGTCGGTATCGTGTTGTTGTGCAAAAGCCCATACCCTTGTTGACCTGTCCTTGCTTCCACTGGCAAATATACGTCCACCCAAACCTTTGTCCAAAGAAAGCACTATGTCAGAGTGACCGGCCAAAACTTGCACATCCAGGTTAGAAATTGAATAAATGCGAATAAGGGACGAGTTGGTAGCGAGTGCGAGATGAGTGTCTCGTGGTCTTGAGTCACTGTTTGGTGGTGATAAAAAGATGGCGTCGACAATTTCGTCATTGTAACCAACCATGTGGCGAATCAATGATCGGGATTTTAGGGAATAGAAGAAGATATTTTGATCTGCATGTGCGGAAACAATGGTATCCACAGTTGGGAGGTAACTAACCTCCGAGAGTGATGAGAAATGCTTGAAGGACAGAGTAATCACTCACAAAGCATCGATGATTTGCCTCTCCGCCTCCTGATCAGCGAGATTGCACCCGGCTTCTGTAGCTAATGTATAGATGACGGAGCCCTGTGTAAGATCCCAAATCCGGACGACGCCCTTATTGCCAGCAGTGAAGAATTGAAGCCTCGGAGACTTCGCAGTGAAGTCGTTAAGCTCAGGGTGTACAAACCCTACAGCTTCGACACTTTCCATGACCGGAACAGTCTTGGAAAGAGTCGGGACTACAACAGTCGATTTCCTTTTTTTCTTGCTGATGCTTCCATCCGTTGAACGAGAACTTGCGGACATATCCCAAAGTAAGACTACAGAGTCCCTTCCTCCACTTATAAGCCATCTTCCATCTGGTGTCACATCCAAACCTCGTGGAACGGAAACGTGACCTTCCAGAACGGCAATAGGCCGCAGTGCCTCCTGGACATTTCTAGATGTTGCCATCAAGTCAAACAAGCGAATCCGAGTGTCGACTGAAGCAGTTACAAGTTGAAAAGTCTTTGCTGAGCTGGCGATTGATGGGTCTCGGGGGAAATTGAATTTTAAAGCGCTGACAACACCTCCGTGTCCTTTGAAAACGTGCGTGGCGTGCCCCGCAGAAATGTCCCAAACTTTGACAACGCCATCCGCTGACCCAGAAGCAAGGAATGTTGATGTCGGATCGACTGTGCAAACATGCACTGGTGCATCATGGGCACGCGCAATGACTCGGGAGGGATGTACGACTTGGCCAGAACAGATTTTTGGAATCTCGTATAGTCTGAAGGAGGGAGGAGTTGTGAACAATACGAGGTAGGCTGCGGAAGGTGATAGACAGAGTGCCGTGATGGACCCGGATTCCTAGAGGATGTGAAGTGAATAGCAAGCAAGAAACATAAACATAAGACATACACACGAAAACCGGCAAAGCAGCTTTCCACTGGATAATTCTGTCAATAACGCTTCTTCCGCGAGACATGTAATGATCTTCGAGCCATCTAGGGCAACTGCAATAGACCCCATTGTATGCAACGGCTCGATCGTCCGCAACTGTTTATAGCTATCATCAACCAGTAAGCCACATACATTCCTTGCATATTGGAAGTCCCTACATAGTCCGGGCTTTTGGCCTCTGGCCACCGGCCATATCAGTTTCAAGGAATTGAAGGAGTTGCTGCCCTCAATGATGTTTTCGATGAAAAGGTTGTTTGGGTACCAAACATCGATTCCCGGCCCGGCCCGTGCTGAAATTCGAGAGGAGCACCGTCATCTGTAAATGCCGACTTGTGTCGGCAAAAACCTTGCTTGACTACTGGAGTTGACACAAAAAAGGTAGGGGTTTCCCCGGCGAGTTGCTCCCACGATTATAGGGGCGGGAGAAACCTTGTCAAGCAAGGTAACCTTACGGTTGTTTTTTATTCGAGCTATTCAAGGACTATCTTCTGGCAGGTCATTGGAGATAGCTTGTGAATCAATTGCTAGCCCAAGTCGAACCCAGAAATCGGATTATGATAGCCTTGTGTCTGATTCGACTCGGGGTCTGCTCAGTGCGACGTCACGGACTTTTCAGCAGAAGGAGAATGGCAACAAGCCACCGGATCCCTGGTCGAGTCTGTGCAACTTTATGGTGAAAACGAAAACATAACATTCCAGGATCATTACTTCGTACATATATGCCCATACAATCAATCAGGTAAAAGTTCTCTATCCTTGTGGAATCCGTGGCAGTCGTGCAACCTATGAGAACGCGTACTATCCGACGCAGGCGGCAGAGATGTAAACAAGAACCTCGCAAGTCAGACCAAACGACATGTATCACCGGATCAACTGCCCCGGCTTCGAGCACCAATGCTACGCCATCTGATTTTGAAGCCGGAAAGTGGTCTCCTCAGCCATTCTTCTCAGTCGACTCTCTTCGCTTGCAATCCTTTCGGCTTCTCTTCTCTTCCTTCCTTCTTCTTCCAATAAACTCTCTGTCGTCCTCAACGCAGCCTTGGCTCGAGCTGCTTCGGCCTGTGCTTCGGCAAGTTGATCTGATATTCGTAAGGAAACAGATATGGCATCAGCGGCCTGTCGCCGTAGTCCAGCCATTTCTATCTGCATTCGATCGATGACACCTTGATCAGCGGTAGAATACACCCGGCGCCCTTTATCTGAACTATAAAGACGTGATGCGGCTGCATGGATTCCAAGAACGTCCAGGCCAGACGCGGATGGGCTGTAATTACGTGGCATGACCATGTCTTCTTCGCTCTCATATTCGTCTTCCGAAGTGTGTGGACTACCTTGCCTCTCAGTAAATTCTTCAGAGTCGTGATTGCATGTCTGTATAGAAAACATTGTTCCTGGTGCAAAGGGAGGTGGACTAGCAAACATGCTAGGCTCAGGGGAAGTTCCTCTTTGTTCCAGAGGTTTTCGTGGCCTCCCGCGCTTTTTCTGCTGGTTTGATTGCGCCGAATCAACCTGAGTGGGACCAGAGACAGCCTTGGACATTCGTCCACGCTTCCGTGGTCGCTTCGTACCAGGGGGAGCAGAGAGGTTCACCGTCCAGTAGGAGCCGAATCCTGGGTCAGTGACTGGACGAGGTTGTCGCTCAAATAGTCTGTTCAAAGACAGATGGTGGCGAACGGATTGCTGAGGGAAAGGTATCAGCGCTGAGAGGTTCCAATGGAGCAACCATCGCACCTTCCACGTCGGACCAGCGTTTCGAAAGTATGCATACTTGTCTTCCATAGCTGCATATATATCTCTTATTGTCAAGCGCTTCTTGACGCTTCCTAATATCGCACAACGTAGAATAACAGGAAGTGTGTGCTGTGGTCGTCCGTCCGTGTCTGGGAGACAGGCAAGGGCGTCTGGGCAATTGGGATGTGGCTCATGCTCCCCGTATTGGGCCTTTCCTAGGAGTGGAGAACTACTGTTAACCATCGGGTTTGCGTTGGTGTGCGATGTAGACTCGGGTGATGTTGGCTCCTCCCACTTGCGTTCTGCTGGCCTGGACCAGGTGGGTCAATGCCACGAGGAAAGGTGAACAAGTATAAATCCAACTAACTCGCAAGAGCCAGATAGACATCCTTCAGGATTCAACAAGTTTTGAATGCTGGACATCTTTGTGTGGCATTGAGATGGAGGCTTCATAAGAACGTTAGCATACTATCAATACAAAGCGTCGCACGTTGTCATTGTGGGTCCAATCGATTACATAATCACTCTAATTCCAATTGAGTTACAACTCGAGTTGAACGACCTCAACTTCAGTGGCAAGAGGCTACATCCGATAACTATTTGATGAACCATGGAATTCGTACGAATATCCCGTTGACGGGACCCTCCACGCAAGATCGTCTTGTGCGGCCGGATAGTTCGCGTTTATCAGCGACTCCAAGCTTGGTGCATTCGTCCCAGAAGACGGTTGCTGATAGCCTGGTGCGTGCACAGCATTCGTCGCACGGGGCCACCATTCATAACCAGGATAGTATGACGTCGACGGTTCGATGCCTGGGATATCGAGCCCGAGCATATGCGCCATCATGCGAGTGCTGATATCATGGATCCCTGCGGTAGATGTCATCGGCCCCTTTGAACCAGAATCTCCAAACACCTCTCTTTGAAGGAAGTCGGAACTCTTCTCCCCCCCAAATGCATCATCAGCACCTCTTTTCTGCCTGTCAGGACCTTGCAATATGGGCGTTAGGTTGCTGTCTACTTGAACCTTTACGCCATGCAGCAAGTCCCATGTTCTAGCTGCACTGGGCCAAGTCGTCTGCGCGTGTAAAGGCAAGTCTAGATAGAATATACGAGGAAGTGGTACGTACTTGCATGCTTCTTAGCGCGGTCAGCAATTGTTGAAGTCCAATGTAAGCCTGCACATTTGAGGGACGTATAGTCACTTTCAGTGTCAAAAATAAGCGTATGATAGGATCTGTATAATCTAGGACATACGCGTCATGATATGCATGATCCTGGACAACAATTAAGGCCGGGTGCAAATGTCATGAGTCGAAACGACTCACCCTGCACTGAGGACATATGGCAAAAGAAAGGCTGATGCACGCTTAATATTATAGCAATCGTGATGTGTTGTCACTGAATCACACTTAGCTGGAACCTCAGAATTCAAGTTACACAACTCACCGATAGTACTGATGTAAGTTGCAGCACCTTGGCATAGGTCGAAGGCTTTCAGCGATGTCGTATTGGAGCCAGGAGGTAGATTTTGCAGTATCGACTCAGAGCTAAAGAAGTCAGCGTGCACATCTGATATGCACTCGATCAAGGTCATACCTTTTCCAATTTGGTATGCTATGCCAAAATTATACATATCAGTGACTTGCCTTTGACGAGGAAAGCTACTTACAAGGCTCTGTGCAAGAGTAATACAGCGGACCAATATTTAGCGTGGATGTATAAAACGGGGGCTGGTGGAGCAGTTCTTTTGCTTGCAGGGTCATATCTTAGGTCATCGGGGAGCTCAAGGTACCATTGGTCAAGACGAGCTTCCAAGTCACTCAGGACGGCTCGCCTGGAACCACGCTTTGAGGACTTCACTGGATAAACCAATGACACAATCGACCCAATGATCACAGCTAAAGAAACGGATTACAGCATGCATGATAGCTGTGGCCAAATACTAACAAAGTGACGAAGCAACCCGAAAGCACCGCATGATGAAGCCATTCGATGAAGATCGGTGTGACATTGGGCTGAGTTGGAGGCTAAGATGCGCGTCATCCTCATACTGTTACAAGAGCTAGTCAGCATTGGCTCTCCAGACTTGCACAGCTCACCTCATCCGCATCTGGTAGCAATGTGTCGAAATCATTCTCGCCAATGCATATCGGGCGCCCTGACAGGGCAACGTCAGCTATCTACACGCAAGCGTTGAGCTCACACGAACCCATATAGGTGGAACTATATCTTGAATTCAAAAGTTAGCTCAATCGATTGTATCACATAGAGAAACGCACTTATCCGCAATGCAACAAGCCCACCAGATCTGTTTCCTCTCTTGATTTTCTTCATCAGAGAACATCTTCCTCCCACTGAACTGCCAGTTATCTGCTGCGCGATTGAGACCTAAGTCTAGCGCCTACACTATCATTCATCAGACTGAGACCGGATGATGGATATTGGAGCGAACCATTCTAATGGCCATTCCTTAAAAAAAGGGAGTATTAAGATGCAAGGCAAACACGTGATTGATATTACTATCACCGCACCGATGTACAGCCAGCCTTGTTCCATGGACCCTGAAAGTTAGTTCAGCACAGAGGACAGAAGAACCCACAAGACCATACCAATTCCAAATTCACGATGACCTAGGAGGAGTAGAGCCTGGCAGGTCGATGCTCGACAACTGTGTGACACTTGCGCTAATAATTAATCAGGGTGGTCAAGGAAATAAACTATAGAGATCGCTAAGTACCAAGGACAGTTCTTGCTTGAGTGAGGTAATCACACCCGGTATCCCATATTTTGTCCGTGGGCTCAGAAGCACGCTCATCGAGGTAGCGAGCAGCAACGGAAAATATCGACAGAAGCAACAATTTACTGATGGCCTGAGACGGTTCTGGGGCGAATGAGCTTGGATTGCCACTGTTGATGGGTAAACACCAGTTCAGGGAATAATGCATCACCAACGAACTTTCGTTTCCTGTTGCGACCCAGAAATGTGAGATACTGAGCTTAATGCACTCACACAATGAACCTTACCACTCATTATATTCTCGCAAAAAACGAGCCTTGTGGATGACAGGAAATATTGGATGAGCATACGAGAAGTACAATCCAAGCAGTCGATCCTGCATCTCAACGGGAGGAAATATAACAGGAATTTCAGCTTCTGGTGGAAAGGCAGACAGATCTGCCTTGGCGGACGGCCAGAAGCGCGCCATTGGAAGCCTCCTGTGCAAAAAGAGCGTCAGTATCACGCTGCGATCACATAGAATAGACGCAACCAAACCCCTCCATCAAGACGGCTGTCCACGCGATCGTTTCGAATAAGGAGGTGGAGACCACTGGATTTCCCATGATATCGGACCTGCACCAGGTAAGCAAACCAGAGCGTCTGTGAAAACGCAGCATACCTCTCGATTCTCGTCCAACGATAGCTGTCCAAATGCAGTCGCACACTGGGATTCATCGGCCTCTGCTGAATCTGAAACGCGTGGCATTAAATTGAATGGATTTGGACGCATTCAAATTACCTGAAGATGCCTCCATAGTATACATCTCATTCCAATTCGGATGACTTAGATCCGCCCCGGAACTAGATTCATCAAGTCGGCGGCGTTGTGGCAAAGGCGCCCCGCCAAATGCACGAGGGGGTGACTGTGGAGCGCCAGTACTGCGAGGACCTTCCATTATGTTCCTAGACAGGTGAGTAGCCAAGCGATCTTGCCATTCAGTGGTTGGCATACTCGACAAGGCATTGTCTTCGAGTGTGTTCACAAAAAGTTTGCTTTGAATAGTAAAATAGAGACAATCACCTCTCGAAGAAGAAACAATCTCTCGCGATATACGTGACTGACGCCTAGATCGTGCAGCGTCGCGAGAAGTCTCGTTGCTTCGGAAGATACAAGCAAAGAAATCTTCTTTGGTAGCACCCGCAGGCTGAGAGAGACGTCCTGAAGGACCCTGATTCTTGCGTCAGTAGCGACGCCGCCACAACAGAGGGAGCGTACGAATGGACCGGTATCCACTCTGTTTAATATCTCCCTAGCCAATTCATCTTGTCGAATGTCCGCCAATAAATCCTGTACACGACGGTCTGGACATGCGAGCAGCGACCCGAGCAGTGACTCGACTTGTTGCCATCGCTGTTCAATGGCCTGAATGTATCCTTTTGGAGGACCGCGCTTGTAGCTGGGGCCTACGGTACTTGGTGTGGGTCCTTTTACGTCCTCTGCAGCGAAACGTACCTAGAAAGGTACAAACTGACGAAGGGGAGATCGTTAGGGCCTAGCAACAACAGGGCGAAGGCGGGGTACCATTGCCTCCAAGAGCACAGCCCTTGCAGGTTCCCGGAGTAGTCGACGGTTCGCACTTGCTCTTGGTCTTTCTACACTGATCGCAGGCTAATCATATGGCATTCAGCGGGAAAAGATGGAAAATTGAATAATTGAATTCACCCCTGCTACTCCGTTTTCGGCTTGACAGAGAGTCTTGGTTCAATTCTTCCTCCGAATGTTCGGATTCGTTCCAGTGGGTTGTCGACATTGTGGAAAGACAAGACCCATCAAGCGCGCTAACTGTCGACTAATAATTGGTCATCGATCTCACACAATGTCGGAAATAAGTAATACTTATTTCAATATATTGCAAGGGATTGCAATACCAAAATAGGACCTTTAGATTACAATAATATTGTTATAAAAACGTTGTGATTGCAATGTCAACGAG
>JBBPNN010000231.1:0-35657 GCA_038090935.1 Hortiboletus campestris
GTGTACATTTTTCCCTGCCGCCGGGGCTGTCGTCGTCGAGAGAGAGAGATTATGGGACGGGGGGGGGAACTGAGCGGCTTTTTATCTACGCGGTCGTCATGCTTCTTTACGCCGGCTCCCGAGCTGGCTGAGGTTTGTTTTCTTGAGATGATCTCTGTGTTCACCCCGTGTCTTATCGAGTTCTTTCTTAATTTCACTGGTACTAGTACACGCGTCCCATTCAACAAGGATGCTAATCGCGTGCATCTACAGCAACGTGGACCCACGAGCTTCTTATCGCAAGAAGATCAGTGTTTCTAATTGACGCATGTCATCACAATAATGGAGCACACCCCTAAGGTTCCGAGATGCCGTTGACTCGCCCACAGGAATACCCAGTTTGTTGATCACGCCGCGGCCGATATTTCAAACGAGAACGCCGTGGGCGTGTTTACTTCCGCGGATCATGTGAGGACCGCGTCGTTCAAAAAGAGCAACGTCGTGGTTGCATCGCCGGAAAATCAGCATTGTATTTTTGGGCAAGTCGTATCGAGAATAACGCCAGGTTACTTCGCGAACGTCAAGGGAATGCAATATTTTTAACAGTGGTCTTCCACTCGAAAAGATCGCAACGTGGAGATCCGTTGATCCATCGGTCACCGCCCCCTTCCACGCGCAGCCGCTTTCGCTGCCTTCCTGTTCCTCCCTACATCGAGGAATTAGATAATCGTAGTGGCCCAAACACAACAGAACCGTACCTTGCTTGCCAGTTTTGCTACCCTCGTCACCAGAAACAACGCTCGCGGTATCGTTTTCCTTGCCCAATTCATCTTTTTCGGCGTCATTCACGTGATCCTTAGATTCAGCAGTCACATGGTTATTACGTTCACTTGATGGTACAACATGTTTGCTATTCGAAACATCATGAGAGTAAGCTCCTTCGGATGAATCCGCCTGTGGTAAATTCCGAATGAGCAGCTGTCAGCTCAGAACAACTGAGCAACTTGCCGAAGATGAAGGCTCACCCACTCCTCCAGACTTGGGAGACAGCAATGAAGAACCACTAGTTTCCTCCTGCCCCCTGTTTCCCTCTCCAGTTGCTGACGCCAGCGCCGGTGCCGGTGGTGTTGACGCTGCCAGAGTTGTTTTGGCCGGGGGCACCGGTGCCCGGGGATCTTGTTGTGCCGTTGCTTGTGGTACCGTTGCTTGTGTTGCCGCTGCTTGCGGTGCCGTTGCTTGCGTTGGTGTTGACGTTGATGTTGCCGGTTCCTGGGACGACATGGCGGAGGCGAAGGAAGGCAGAGAGTCAACCGAAGAACCTCTGGGATCGGCTACCGACCCACCGTTAGGTCGAGACGCGGTAGCACCGTTAGCCTTTGGAAGGTTGCCGGATGGAGCTGGATTGAGCTTAAAGGCGCCGTTCTGTGAGCCATTGACGCCATTGGTAGGGGAAGTCGCAGGTATGGAGGAAGTAGGACGAGAACCGAGACTAAAGATCTCCCGAATAAGAGTCTCTACCTGGTCGTCCTCAAAGTCTTCGAAGGTAGGACTGCGAATACCGCTTTCGGAAGCCTGCAGACGCAATTTTTCACGCGCTTCCGCAACGCGGAGGACCGTCTCCATTCCAAGGTTCATACCTTCCTTGAAGGATAGAGGCTTGTCCCTCTTGCAGACGGCGATGTATGAGGGGATGAGGTAAAGACGACTGATGTTGTTATCATGATAGATGGCGATCTTCTCGACAGCCTCAATATTGATTTTTTCGAGCTCCCGAACGGACAACTCTTTGACGTTGTCAAACGACCAGCGGTTGGCGAGCTTGAGAATGCTGAGCCATGTCTCAAGCGGAGCGTCGTACACTGAGTATTTACTGGTCGTTGTTAGAAAACCCTTGAAGCTCATCCGAGCATGCGATGTGGCGGACTTACGGGTTATAGAACACCCAGAGGAAGCGTGCAAAATCTTCGCTCTTGACATCCTCAAGAGTGTAGGCGTTGTGGTCCGTCGAGCCGAGCTCCTGGTCGCCGTTGTTGTTCGAGCTGATGACCTTCTGGCGGAAAAACAGAGACTCGCGCTCGAAGAAATAACTGTGTATTCGGTAGAGGTGGTTTTCGACCTGCGGACGCCCGTTAGCGCCCAATGAGGAAAGCGACACAAACGTCGGTACTGACTAGGACAGTCATATCGCCACCCCGAATATAGAAGTCCTTGTGGTGGACGACGCGAGAAACGCCGTGCGATGGGTCAGGGCCAGCCATGATGGACTCTGCTAGAGAGAGGAGGGAGGACGGTGGAGAGAAAGAGGACTTGGGCTCCAAGGGAAATTTTCGAAGCAAGTCAAGATATACGTTTCCTGATTCCAGAGTTAGCAATCAGGTTCGGCTACACGTGTTGGTTACACGTTGCCCATCGTCTTCTCCCCCTTATGTATCTCCTTCATCAACGGCCTGCAGCTCCGTTGCGTAAACATGCACATTGTCGGGAACACCGCCTGGACCGCGTGCGTCGACGGCGCCATCTTGACCAACATCAAGCTTTTCATTTTTCAAAAATTTCCGCGGTATCTCAAGCGACGCTAAGGCGGAGAACTCGGGTAACTCGCACCGCTGGGACAAATCCCTCCAAGGTCACGCGATAGCCATCGTATGTCTCTCCATACCGCAGGGCCACACTCTGTGGAGCCCAGTGTGCCCAGGCTTAAGGGCAATGGAGTATCACCATTGATCTGATAGACCCAGAATAGATCTGTGGTATTACGATCAGTACACGCGGATGCCTGCATGTGCGGTTCGAGGGTCGCCGCCGCTGGACATGGCAAGGCAGCACGCTCCCACCCCTAGTTGAGGCAAGGGTTCATCATATACAGTTGGCAGCGATTTGCCAGCGCTGATGCCGCTTGTGGATAATCAAATCCGCGCGTCAGCTGCGTACCATGCCGTGGACTACAAGTACATAATAGACTCGAGTCGCCTGTTCGAGTTTGTACATTACAGGTGAAGGATGTGCAACGGCAATCCAATTACCAAAGTTCCGGTCGGGAAAACTCTTCTGACTCGACGTGAGTAACATTGTTTGAATCATGAATATTCCAAACCAAGTACGAACCAGAGTCCGTTTCTGAAGTACCATCCTTGTTGCCTGTGCCATCATCTATAGGCAAATCGAGCAGCGTCACCATCTCTTACGTGCAAGTGAAAAAAAAAAAAAGCACTGGAGTGTGCAACGACACACCACAGCCTGAACTGACCTTGAATCTCAAACACGCGTTTTATAACGGATGTGAAATCGACCTTGCTGGCGTCCCGTGAACCAGAGACGAGCCCCCGACCTTGAGAGCTGCGGATAGTCAAGCTCTCTCGGATGGCAGCCACTTTCAGCGCCACTTCAGCGCCAAGGATCTCCAGGTCTTGAATTCCAAGGGGTTCTTTCCGTTTGGCTAGTTCATTCAGTCCAGGAACGAGCCACGGTCGAATATCATACTGGACGGCGAGCGCCACCTTCTCTGCCGGAGACTTGGAGATTTCATTATAAGGCAACTTCTCGATGGCATACTTGTGAATTCCGTCGCATTCCCACATCCGTGCCAATTTCACGACGGGAAACCACATCTCAAAGATTGGGCATGGTTTTGTAGTCGCCTCGTAAGCACTGGAGACCGTGGCGCAGGGGGTTTTACGTATTCAAAATTCATGAATGAGAATTATGCTTACGGGCCCATCAAAAGCACCTCGAGGAAGCGCTTGAATTCCTCCTTTTTGATCCCATTCAGACGAATGGGATTGTTGTCACTTGACCCCTCTGTGTCTCCGGCTACAGGGAGTGAAAACATATCTCGGAAGATGGACTGGGATTCCAATGGTTGTCGAGGCACCCTGAAGAGACAATTCTCTACCTATGTCGCCACATTGAGCCAAGAACCTCGAACGGGGCTAGGTGTGCTTGCCTGGATGGTCACTAGAGTCATGTAAAATTGCTCGTCTCTCTCGATCGTAGCCATCCTGGCTGACTGCTTTGTTGATTGGGCCATTTGATAAGCCTTGCATCGTTCTGAGATAACATCGCGAGCTCCATGGCCTGCTGATCAAATCCGGCTTTAGTCTGGTCGACGGACTGCTTCATCGGGATCGACGGCAGCCGCTCATATACATAGACCGTCAGTGTCTGGTCGACTAATCCGGCTTGCCTCAGCCGAATTTGGTCACCAGTCTAATTGCGAGCACACACCGAGTATATCTCCACACCGCAGGGCCACACTCTGCGGAGCCCAGTGTGCCCAGGCTTAAGGGCATTGGAGTATCACCATTTGACCTGATAGACCTAGAACAGATCTGTCGTATCACGACCAGTACACGCGGATGCCTGCATGTGCGGTTCGAGGGGCTGCCGCTGTCGGACTGGGCAAGGCAGCACCCCTAACCGGGGCAAGGGTTCATCAATGCATCATATACAGTTGGCACCAGCACTGACGCCGCTTGTGGTTGATAATCAAATCCACGCGTCAGCTGCGTGGACCGTGCTGTAGACTACCGTAATAGACTCGAGGCTCTCGCCTGTTCGAGTTCGTACATCACAGGTGAAGGAAGTGCAACGACGACCCAATTACCAGAGAAACTCTTCCTCTGACTCGACGTAAGTAACATCGCTTGAATCATGAATATTCTAGACCAAGTACGAACCGGAGTACCTTTTGCGCTTCCTTTCTGGAGCATCTTCGTTGCCTGTGTCATCATCTATAGGCAAATCAAGCAGCGTCACCATCTCTTACGTGCGAGTGAAAAAAAAGCACTGGAGTGTGCAACGACACACCACAGCCTGAACTGACCTGGAATCTCAAACACGCGTTTTATAACGGATGTGAAATCGACCTTGCTGGCGTCCCGTGAACCAGAGACGAGTCCCCGACCTTGAGAGCTGCGGATAGTCAAGCTCTCTCGGATGGCAGCCACTTTCAGCAACACTTCAGCGCCAAGGATCTCCAGGTCTTGAATTCCAAGGGGTTCTTTCCGTTTGGCTAGTTCATTCAGTCCAGGAACGAGCCACGGTCGAATATCATGCTGGATGGTAAGCACCACCTTCTCCACTGGAGACTTGGAGATTTCACTGTAAGGCAACTTTTCGATGGCATACTTGTGAATTCCGTCGCATTCCCACATCCGTGCCAATTTCACGACGGGAAACCACGTCTCAAAGATTGGGCATGATTTGCTAGTCGCCTCGTAAGCACTGGAGACCGTGGTGCAGGGGACTATTATAGATATTCAAAATTCATGAGTGAGAATCAATGGCTTACCCCATCCCCATCAAAAGCACCTCGAGGAAGAGCTTGAATTCGTCCTTTTTGATCGCATCCAGACGAATGGGATTGTTGTCGCTTGACCCCTCTGTGTCTTTGGCTACAGGGAGTGAAAACATATCTCGGAAGATCCTGGACTGGAATTCCAATGGTTGTCGAGGCACCCTGAAGAGACGATTTTCCACCTACGTCGCCACACTGAGGCAAGGATACCTCGAACAGAGCTAACCGTGCTTGCCTGAATGGTCACCAGACTCATGTAGAATCGCTCGTCTCTCTCGACCATGACCATAGCGATTTGACAAGTATTGCACACACCGAGGTAAAGGCCAAACTCCGAGGAGAAGAGAGAGCGTATAGGAGTGTGTCAGCGCTTGAAGCTACAGGTGGCAGTGCAACCGAGATAGTGTCCATGTCATGCCACGTGTCAAGAACCATTCATCCATGCATCCCCCCGCCGAGGTACATAACAATCAGATGCGAGTTTCAGCCGAAGAACTTCAAAGTGGGCTGTACGCGCGCTTGTAGTCCATCTCAAACGGTGACCTGCAGTGGTCTGTCTTGGACGGTACACACCCACTGCATGCAGACGGTCATCCTTGGACCTAGTCGCCACTCGCACAGAAAGGAACAAAGACTCTGACCGAGGCGCTTTCTTTCCGTATATAACGGCCCTACCGATAGCGTCCAACATGGAAAGCTCACTAGAATTGCTCGAGGAAGTAGGTACCTTCTGAATGCTGCTCTATTCTGACGTATCAAGTACGAATTTAGAAATTCAGAAGAGTGGAGCGGGCGAGCGAGCGCAGAGCACTCGATGAACCTGAGCCGTCGCCGGGCGAACCAGTGGACCCCTCAACGGAACCGAGAAAGCACCACAAGAAGCCGGTGATCTCGATAAGTCAGTTCGGAAAGGTGACCATCTTGTCCTCGAGGTTGTGCACTGTCTGATTCCCACTAGCAAGAAGAGCAAGAGGGCCACCATTCCCTGGCGCCATCACCTCTGTCTGCCGCAGCATCCAAGTCGACGTTCTACCACACCCTGGCCAACGTGAGCTATCATCATCTCCACAAGGTTCCAGGTGACGCAAACCAGAGGTTTTTAGCCAAGAAGTGTCGAATCTCTTACGTCGGAGAATTCTGAGGAGGAAACGCAACATACTGATGAACGGCACGAGATCCAGGTCGAGATAATAGCCGGTCGTCAAACTGTTGGCTCGCTGTTACCACGGCGTTTGAAACGTGCAAAGTCACAAGCCGATTACGCGTCCATTAACAGAGGTATGGTCATCGACGTTTCGGTCGAGACGACTATGGAGTCATCACACACTGCTCCCAATCTGCAAACGTCGACCGCATACGCCACAAGACCGTCGCGATCCCGCGCAGCCACTGTGGGTGTTCTGACATCTCGTGGGGGTTTCGTGGAGCGGACGAAGGACTTTGCGCGCAAACTGCGACGGAAAAGCAGGGGGGAGCTCCCATAGGTTCCAGCTGGTGGCGTTACAGTGGTGTTCTGGAATATCTCTATTGTTGCCAAGGTGCCCGGTGTCTCATTTTTCATCGGAGCTGTCAAGAAGTATGTGCTTACCTAAGCTTCTATATCCATCTATGCCCCACGTATAATGTCTTTTGTGTGGCCTTCTCGATGACCGAGTCGTCGATATGACGGTCGAAATGAAGCGAGATGAAACTGGTTCAGCTCGGATGAGGGGCCAACCAGTCACGGATCGACTGAGCTTGGCATGTTCCGCGTAGATTTACGTCTCGGATGGTGACGCCTGCTTAAAGTGGGAACCTCACAATTACATCGCCGTAAGTGCGCTCTGTCCTTTCGTCATACACCGCCCTCGCATAAAGGTGCAGTGGAGGTGATGGATCATCTCCCAAACTTTTCTTCGCATCCCCTAACAAGATGCTCAGTCCTCCACGACTGCTCGTCGACAAGTGCACTCCTCGTGACAGGTATGCGAGGACACACGTTCCCCTGAGCATTTCGCTTTGCCCAAGTGCCGACGACTCCCTCCTCACCCCAGTGCGTCCCATAATCTACATATTCTTCCACGCGCGAACTAACAGTCCTACAGCACACTCTCGCGCCCAGTGTCGCGAGGCGTCGTGCCCATTCATCCTCTGACTCGCAAGGGTGGAAGCTTCTCCCAACACCCATACGACCCACGTTCCGGCCTCGTGATTACGAGCTGCCGCCATGTGCAGAAGACGACGATCGGTCAGATACCCATACCGTCTCTCTCAAGGTTCTCCGTCGGTCTCTCAAAAACGTCGAGTTCGATCCATCATGTCTGGATTGTCTCGATCAACAGACCCTTCTATCACCTACGGATTCCTTCTCAGAGATGTGCTATACCGAAGCTACGCACGATCAGGTACCCGTACCTGCACTACAACCTCTGCAGCCGCGCATACGGAAGCGCACTGCGTATTATGATAGGACTGCGATGAGCGAAGAAGATCCTTATCACGATTGGGACGAGAACATGTCCATCAGATGCGCGAGACCTTTTCGAAAGCCGGTTCGTAGCGTGATACCGATCTACGTTGCTCATGCTGATCATTCATCTTAGCTCCCCCCGGTTCCCCCACTGCCCGAGCATCTGAAGAAGCCCAAGATCCCCGAGCCACGGCCAAGCTATCAGCAGTCCGTGCTCGCTGATCTCGAGACCCGCCTGCTTCGGGTCTCCACCAACCCGGACGAATCTGTACATTATTTCCCAGTGCCATCGCAAAGACGAAGCGAGGAGTCCCGGAATACCTCCCTGGATTCTCCGTCGGTCTCTTCGACCTCATCAAAATCCTCATCCACCAAGTCCGGCGGGACGTTCAAACGCTTGGGTATCGCCCTCGGCCGTTCCCGTTCAAAGTCGAAACATGAGACTTGAGTTTGAACAATGTTATCTTTCGCCGCTCCCACACGCATCTCCATATTCATGAATCATTACGTTCACTCCTTGCTTTTTTTTATCACTTCATTATTCTAACATCATCACATGTGCACTTTCAATTGTCCGGTTTCAAGGGCTATCTTCACAGCATGTCTTACTGTATCGTTTCTCTCTATGGTGGAGTTTAGGATAATTTTGAATTCCTAGTAGTTCTCGTAGCTGGTCTTCATATACGTTCCATCAGACCGGGCTTGAAGCTCAAGTGAACAGAGTTTACTTTCCAAACTGCAGTTGTCAAGACGGGTTACCATGAAAGCATGAGTCACTGTCAATGATGGTAGTCAAGGACATCAATATCTGAGGAATGCAACGCGGGAATGTGTATGGAACTTTCGGACGGAACAGAGCGTTCATCACTCTTACAATCATTTTAGGCTTCTTTTCCCGACGGCGGCTCGTGCCCAAACTTGCCCAAACAGCACATGGACCTTCGCGTGAGACAATTCCAACCCATGCGTTCGGCGGTCAACATCAGTGATGGAATGATAAGAATGCCTCCGACCGTTATCGGACCATCTAGAGAGTTAGTCTAGCACGCACGCACACGCGCGCTCTCACAAACGTGATCGAGGTGAGCGTCGAAGCTCGTCTTATGTAGAGCGTTGCCGTGGCGAGAGTCATTAAAACGAGGACGCGAGCGGGTGGTTGGGCGCAAACTCGCTCAAGATGGTCATATAGTCGGGCCGCGTCGAGGCGCATCACGATCGCATATGTACGGGATCAGAAAAAGGACGTTCGTATTGTGACACGTTTCGGGCAAGTTCACACCAGCTCGTTTCATTACGTCCGGAGAGGTGATCCAGTGTCTTCGGATCGCGCGCTATAAGAGGTACACGCGCGGCGTTTGGTCGCGCTGGCGCTGGACGACGACGGGTTCTCGAGCGTTCTTGGGAGCAACCAAATCAGTGGAGTTGGAGATATGACCTCATTTGCGTGCTCATAGTATATGGGGTACGTAACATATTCAGCAAGGCCTCGGCGAGGGATGCCCGTCTCCTTCGGGTTTCGGGTCTAGTGCGTCCGTCCAGGGAGTTGAACGGGTTTTCGTCGGGCGGCTGTTGGCGTTCTCATGCTGATTCACCCATAGTCTTCATTTTTGGTTGTCTGCAATCCGTCGCACATATGCAATTCCCGTTTCCCGGTCGTCGGAAGGACCTGCCTGTGGTTCGGGGTGTTCGGTTGAATCCGGCGCGCGAACCGTACGCCCTTGGGTTTTGGGTCTACGTCCGTCCAGGGAGTTGAGCGGTGTTGCGTCGGGCGACTGTTGGCGTTCTCATGCTGATTTACCCAAAGTCTTGGTTTTTCTTTTGTCTGCAATCCGTCGCACACACGCACAAGTCCCCTTCCCAGTTGTCGGAAGGACCTTGCCTGTGCAAGTGGTTCGATGTGTTCGATTGAATCGGCGCGTGAACTCTACGCCGCGGTGTTTCGTGCTCCAAAGAGGTATTTCGTTCCCCGTGTGGCAACCTCGGTCCTCATCATTCAACAAAGCCAGGTCAACGGCTCTACCATGCTCCCACCAGGAGATGCGAATATTTCTTGGACTGAGGACCGCCGCGGGGCGGCGAATAGATCCATACTATAATCGGTTATTGTGCCACCACGCCGTTCCCCATTGGCATATCGGCCAGAAGACTTGCCCTTGGATCGGTTGGCGGCGTGAAGCAGCTGTCCAGCCGATCATGAACCAGCCCTAGCTGCCAATATTTGCGCGGAGCATAGTGTCAACATCTGTCATATGGGACTGTAATGTAGGCTTACCTCCGTATCGCTCCCCGCTCTGTCCCTGACGTGACAGATAGGGCCGGACGTTTGTTAGCAGTTTGGGGGTGGCGGCAATGTCTGCGCAAATGGTTGATCAGTAGCGGGCACAGCGCAGTTAGCCAACGTCCTGGATGTATCCAGATCTGTCTGGGTTGTACCAAGCTGGAAGCGTTTGCGATTGACCGGCTGATCAGTCTAATGCTCAAGCTAGTTTTAAATTCTTTAGAAATTCGTCATGGTCCGTGTTTCTCGCCATTGGTACGACTGATACCGAGACTTAAGCTTCATCACCAAAGATATATACAACGTGGAGTGCACCATGGGTGCATGTGCTGTGCGTCCTTCCCGCGAAGGACTCGGCTTGCACTTTTGGGGTCGGGGTACGACTGACAGCGCTTGTGTTTCGGCTGCGACAATGTAGTCTGCAACAGATCTGTGCAGTTGAGTCATGCGATCAAGCAGGTGTTGTCCTATGTGGCGTGCCTCTGGTAGGAGAGCCTTCTCGCGTGTTTTCAAAACTAGATGACATCGACAGCCCACGAAGGATACCTGCTACTCTTCTCATTCAAGCACCAGGAAGGGCTTTCTCTCTGACAGCTCTTCTTCCCATCGTAGGCTCCCTGAGGCTTTTGTACGGTCGACGAACAATATACATGACGTTCCCCACCACCCCGTCTTCGCGGAAGGAGGGGATATGACGCCGGATATTTCAGGCTCCGGGCCCACATTAATCCGACGTCACCTGGCGCTGACGTTTTTGCCGCGACGTCGATGGATCCAGCCGAAGTGAGGTTCTTCGATATGGGCCATCAGACCACTAGCATGCTATCGTATCATGTTATTACGTCATCTTCATTACCCTCCGGACCTCATTCGCCGGTAACGTAAGCCACCATACCGTGACCACGAAGTTCCGAGGTCCGATACGCCACATGGTGGCTTGTTGAGATTCGGACGGGCGTCTAATGACACGCCGCACGTTGCATGCAGATATTTCCCAGGATCGTTGGTGTGGTCACGGGAACGGAGCAAGAGTTCCGCTTCACGCACTCGTTGGTCTTGGTATTACTTAAAACCGACTCTGGACGGACACAGGCACACGTGACAGTTGAATTGCCCCCGATGGCAAACTACCGTCGGAATGGGAGAGCTCGATTTGGAACCTAGTGACGAATTCATGGCATCCTGGAGTCCTTGGAACCATTTTTTGTTTCGTTCAGAGTTGGTGAGATAGTTTTCTATTCAACGTTATACATCTGATACACCTGCAACGTTACAGATGAGTCGAGCTCGCAATCAGACGCGCGAGTGGATAAGAGGTGGCCACGGGGACTGGTGGCCTTGACTCCGGTTGTCTCGGCGAGCAGAGTGGCGCGACGTGTGGCCAGATAAACTGTATCCCCACGGATTGATGTGAAACTAGGTGGACTCGGACGACCATTAATCGCAGAAGTATAGTGAGGGTATCGGTGGTTCTTTCGGCAGCATTGGGGGAGCAGTTTATTTCTCGAGTTCCATCACAGTTCAGACTCTGCCTTTTCGGGATTCTTATAAAAAAAAAGGTGGGCGTCCCAACCCAACTGAGGTACATTGCGCGACCTGATACGTGGATATCGGCGTTGTCATTTCCGAACCACCGTGACAGAAGAAGACTGTGGAGATACATTGTGAAGAAGTATAGTCGATATCCACTTCTTGCATGCCATGATTTTGCTCAAAAGGTAGAGTCCGGGACGACAAAGGGAAGTACTAGTACCGGTGAGTTACCGTTGAACGTCGTGTGTCCCCGATCAATCATGTCCAATATGGCCGAAGTTGACTGCGTGGCGTGTCCTTGAACGAAAATCTAGATTCCCGTTGTATCAGTGCGACAACGTCCCAGTGGCGGTCCCTGGTGCCTTGACCTGTTGGCTGTGCGAAATGCACCTTTGACCAGCCCTTTTGCAGGCCTTTGCACTGGACACAGCAGCAGTCACGAGTTGGCCACGCACCCATACATTCACAGGACATAAGTGATGAACGGCGAGATTCTTCGACGTTGGTTGCAATGTACTTATGAAAGCGGGGGAATCACCTGGTAGCATGTTCACAGGCTTGAGCAGCGAATCGCATGGCTCAAGGTGGCTTACCGAACGTCTATGAACATGCGTTTGATGGGACTTGCGTGAATGCATCATGGCCGTCAGGGGTTCAACGTTCAATCATTCACCCCTGACACGGTGCTACGAGGAAATGAACGGCACGTATCATGGCGAATCGCAAATTCGTTCTTCCTCGGGCCGGCGGGGTGGGGCCCAATATGATACGTGCTCAGACTTGGCCCAGCAGAGATATCCATCGTACTGATTCGACTCGAGTGCAAGCGGTCATATGCATGGCAGGGGCTTTCAGGGAGAACGCTTGGGAAGATTCGCGGGAGGTGACAACGGGTACCATGCAACACACATGCGGCGATGACCGAGATAAGGGTGGATGTTATACATCATTCATGACCCATTTGGTGCGCCAGTGGCTGTGTGGATGCGGTCCATCGACCAGCGCTGCGCAAACCAGTGATGCGTTCATGCAATGTGAAAGTAGTGCCGAACTAAGGTTCACCTTATCGGACTCATTAGTAGTCCAAGAAAGCTGGGCTAGCTGTGCAGCTGAAAATTTGTGGGTAATTCCCTCGGTGCTTTTCGATCGAGGGAAGGGGCCAGTGATCGCGGCATCTACGTGGAAATGGAAATATCGCATATGAAGAATGGCAGGCAGATAGGTCAAGGGACCAGAACTGAGTGGCAGAGTGTTTTCTAACGAGGCACGAGCGGATGACATTGCTGAGATGGCCTCTGACTGAGTGTCAGGGTCGGCAAGCGGTAGTCCGTGAGCATCAGACGGCACGACGGATGAAGGTTTCGACCCACGGTTATTTGCATGTGCCCTGAATTGGGAGGCCAGTGCATGCAGTGCGAGTACTCGGGGCATTCGCAGGATTGTTATGTGATGGCTGATCCACGCTCAGCAGAGCATAGTGGTACTATGGTAGGCACAGAGGTGGAACGAGGACAGGGAGGAGGAGAAATGGACCAGGCACCGTCCCGGGTTACAGGGCAAGGAAATATTTAATTCGGAAAATCAGGAAAAAAAAGTGGCCTAAAATAGAGCCAGGGACAGGACGTGATGTGCCTGACCGATCTGGTTGGTCGAGCGCAGATCCTGCCCGTCCTCCTCCCACCGCACCAGTCTTTCTCTCTCCCCGCCATCCCAACGCGCCCTCTTCTTCGCGCCAGACGTCTTCCCCGTCGTCCTGCTCCCTCCCTGCTCCTTCTCCCCGCCCCCGGCTCCCCGCTGGCCCCGCCCACCTCTAGGCGCTCGCCCGAACGATGGCGCGCAGGCCCACTTCTTCTGGTCGCCCTCTCACGTCCTCTGGCCCCCGCCAGCCAGTCTCCCCCGGCGCGTTCGACCATGCCCACTATCCCTACCCCGAGGAAGACGAGGAGGAGGAGAGCGACGCCGAGGACCTCTTTGCTTTTCTCCCACCCTCGACTGCAGACCAGCAGAGAGACGCACAGAAGCTTCACTCTCAGGAGCAGCTCCTCCACACCACTTCCCCGTACTCCCATCTCTTCGCCCATGCCTTCCCTCCAGATGCCCCCCCCGTCGCATACCCGTCCCCGACCTTCGATCCGTATGCCCGTTTTCCGTCCGATGTAGCCGGACCGTCCAGTATTTTCTCCCCACCAATATCGAACTTACCCGTCGAGAGCCCCCCTTCCACCATTTCACAGCACGCCGGAAGCGACTCGTGTCGTATGCGAAGGCTCAGTGCCCCCCGCGCGTCGACAACAGAGTCGAAACCTCGGGCAAGCGCCATCAGTTCTCGCGAAATCCATGTCGACCTTCCCTCTAGTCCAGAGAAGACCCTCGAAGTCGACCCCCTTGAATTATCCCGCCGAAAACGGCATCTGTCTTCTTCAATAGCTGATGATACCGCAACGCTCGACATCACACCGAGCATGTTGGAGGAAGACAGCCGAGACGGCTCGATCAAGTACGTCGCTTTGTTACCGTCCTTTTTCTCCCCTCACAATTGCACCCAGGATGGAGTTTGACTTTGACGCAGTCAACGAGGAGGACAGTCCTTTCCCCGAAGTCCGCGCGTCCGTCTCCAACATCGACGACCCAGAAATGCCAGTGATGACTCTGCGTATGTGGGTCATAGGTCTCGTACTCTGCATGGTCGCCGGGTTTGTCCATTCACCCTCTATTCTCCCCGTTTCTTAATATTCGCAGATCATTGAATACCTTCTTCAACTTCCGACAACCGGCCCCGAGTGTCTCGCCCCTTGCGCTTGTGATCATAAGTTATCCCATTGGCAAATTCTCTGCCTTCGTTCTCCCAATCAATACCTATCGTCTCCCTCGATGGCTGGGCGGTCTGGAATTCTCGCTCAACCCCGGCCCTTGGAATATCAAGGAGCATGTCCTCGTCTACATCATGGCAAACGTAGCCATTGGTCCCCCATACGCTCTCAATGCCATCGTCGTGACCGAGATCAACTACCACGTCGCTGTTGATTATTGGTTTAGTGCTCTCCTCGTTGTCGCCACGCAGCTCACGGGTTTCGGTCTTGCTGGCATTTGCAGACGATTCTTGGTCTGGCCCGCTGGCATGGTTTGGCCCCAAAATCTCGTGGCATGCACACTGCTGAACACGCTGCATGCGGAAGACGACGAGACGCCGGGAGTTATCTCTCGTTATAGATATTTCCTCTTGGTCTTGGCGGGTTCCTTCTTTTTCTTCTTTGTACCTGGTGAGCAGTTGTTTCGTTCATGGTCTTGGAAAACGCTCATACTTTGTTAGGATACCTCTTCCAGGCTCTTTCGGTGTTTTCATGGCTATGTTGGATCTTCCCAAACAATGTCCCAATCAACCAGATGTTCGGCGTGAGCTCCGGCTTAGGGATGAGCATCATCACTTTCGATTGGTCTCAAATATCGTGGATCGGCAGCCCATTGATGTTTCCATGGTGGGCCGAAGCGCACATATTCGGTGGCTTCGTGCTTTTCTTCTGGATCATCACGCCTTTGATGTACTACACGAACGTACTGACTCTCTCTTCATCAAAGTCCATTATGTTAACTTTGACTCACAGACTTGGAATCTCGCATATTTCCCCATCAATGACGATAATCCATACGACCGCTTCGGGCAATACTACAATGTTACCAACGTATTAGACAGTTCAGATCGCCTCAATGTCACGGCATACAACGAGTATTCCCCGTTATACCTGCCAGCAACTTATGCCATGACCTACATCCTCGCGTTCGCGCTTGCAACCTGCCTGCTAGTCCACACTATCTTGTATCATGGACGTAGCCTGATAAATGGGATGAAGAAGATCCGCGTGGAACCGGACGATATCCACGCAAAGTTGATGCGCAACTACCCAGAGGTGCCGGATTGGTGGTACATTTTGTTTTACTTAGGATTTTTCCTCCTGATGGTGCTTGTCGCCGAGGTACGCAAGAGTACAGCTATCTTATCCATTTGTTCCTTATTCTCTCGCCTCAGCTATGGCACACTTCTGTGCCTGTGTGGGCTCTGTTGTTATCCGCGTTCTTGCCAGCATTATACGTACTACCTTCAGGTTTCATCTTTGCGATGACCGGTCAAGGGGTAATGGTTCTATCTTGTTGATATCACCCAAAGGCTTATTACATTCCTTAGATCTCATTGAATCTACTGGCTCAAATCATTCCAGGGGTACTTTTACCAGGCAACCCCATTGCAAACATGGTGCGTATGATTAAACACATCACCTCACCTGCTTTCGTTGATAATCCTCGTAGATCTTCAAGGCTTACTCGGTACAGACGCTGCTGGAGGCGACTTCGTTCGTTCAGGACTTGAAACTAGGTCATTACATCAAAGTACCTCCACGATCGACGTTTTTGGGTACGACATCCTGTGCCTCTGAAGCTTTCGTGGTCTAACAATCAACAGTGCAGTGTGTTGGGACATTTCTTGCTTCGTTCGTCCAAGTCGGTGTGAAGGAATGGATGTTTTCCAATGTCAAGGACATCTGCTCTCCGGACCAGGAAAGTAAACTTACCTGCCCACATAATCGAGTGTATTTCACGGCCTCGGTGATTTGGTATGTACGGTTATCGTTCTCACAACGGTGCGCTTAACCCGTTCGTTCCAGGGGCCTCGTTGGGCCTACGCGGCAGTTTGGTCCTGGCACAATGTATGAGCCAGAATTGTATGCGATCGCTGTCGGTGCCATGTTACCTCTTCCCTTCTGGCTCTGGCAACGACGGTATCCCAACTCCTGGGTCAAATTCATAAGCACACCGGTGATTCTCAGCGGTGTGGCGTATATACCACCTGCTGGTGGTATCAATTACTCTGCGTGGTTCGCGACCGGGTTTGTATTCCAATACCTTGTGCGAAAGCGCAACTTTGCCTGGTGGAGCAAGTTCAATTACATTACTAGCGCCGCTTTAGATAGCGGTGAGCCCATTCCCTTTGTCGGTGCCAATGCATGTTCTGACGACGATTCTTTAGGTACTGTTCTGGCAGCCATTGTAATTTTCGCCACTCTGCAAGTGAGTGCAACGGTCAAAGTCATCTGTCGGGACGATTCACTGATCCCGCTTTGCAGTTCCCAGCAGGTGGCTTCTCTATTAATTGGTGGGGAAACACAGTTTTTGAGAACAGTAGGTGTCTCTTGTCGTCCAACGTGCCACAGTACCAACGCACGTTTTCAACAGCTGCAGATTACAACCGTGTGCCGTTGAAAGCAATTCCCCCAGGGGGCATTCCATCATATTAATGTACTTAGCAAGCATCTGCATCAATATCATCACGTCATCTAGTTTCTCTTGCATGACACTGCCGCCCTAAATTATGCCAACTCACCATGTGGACCACTACATGATTAGGTATTTTCTTTTCCAGTTGAGGCATCCGTTACGTGTTATCAGAAGATGCCCTGCCCTGTTTCACCCACCCAGCGTGTGAGTTGTCCGACCATATTTGCTCCGACGACTTTGCACGCTCAAAGGAGAAGTGTACCCCCCCCTAAGAAAGGAAAAGTGGACAAACCACGGCACACGACGTTTTCGGAAAACACGACGGGGGAGCAAATGTCACACGTTCCCGAGGGAGAGCAATCCGATTACAATCTACCGTCGGCGCCACCCAAAGGGTGGACCCTGGGGCCTGGGGCGTCGCGTCGTTTGCCTTGACGGATAACTCAGTCCACCTTGGCACTCATTTCCGTCACTCCAGTCCGTTTATCGCCTTTCTTTATTTCTTTATTTAGAAAGCGTAAGCATACGGTAGGATACAACCACGTCAGATCGAATGTATGAGCGATAAGGGATATTGTATGCGTCCGAGGAGAGGCTGCACTGAAAAGACGACCATCATCCCCTTGCTCTACCCCGGGGTCCACGACCTGAGCCCCGGGCGTTGCCACGTCCTGGAAAAAAAAGGGAGAGTGCGTGTGAGACACGTGCGTCAAACGGTGGACGATCAGACGACCCACCTCTCGTTGGTGCCCCGCGTCCACCTGCGCCGTGCGAATACGGTGGGAGTGCGTGTAGTGCATAGACCGTATCGACGGACGAGAGGATGGGTGGATGAGCAAGGACGCCGTGGAGGATTACGATCAGAAAAAAAAACGGGGAAAAAGAGGATGGCGTACCTCTGCCAGGACCAGGACCTGTACCACCTCTTGCACTCCGCCCGGCTTCGCGTGCCCGCGTTTGCTCTTCCTTGACCGCGTCCAAGAGGGTATCTGGTACGCGCAAGTACTTTATCTTTTTTTTTTATACGACGCGCACCGTACCAACACACAGACGTCCACCGAGAAGGCAGCAGGGCAAGTCACAGGTAAGAATGAGACAAACGATCTCTCATCACAAGAACGACAAGACGGGCGCAGCTCACCGTACTACCACGAATGTAGCACTCCTTGAGCTTCCAGAACCGATCGCCGTCCGCACTGGTCTGGTACACCTCGCGCAGGGTGATATTCATAAAGTTGTCGCAGTTGACGAGATGCCCGTTGAACGTCTCGCCGTTTTTGAGTTCTACAAGCTTGGACGCTGTGTCAGTCACCGTACGAGCCAGGGGCTTGACTTGGGGATTTTTTGGAACGCGTCATCAGGCGGGTCTGAGAGCTCACCATCGGCTTGTTTTGGGCTGCGGTGAGTAGTGATAGTGGTAGCTGTGAAAGGATTCATGAGGAGCAGGGATAGAGCGGGATGATCGTGCGTTACCATTGTGGCGGGCGATGGCGTTGTGCTCGTCGATTATGGAGAGGAGCCTTGTACCCGTGGCGGTGCAGCGATGACCAAAGAACTCGAATTTACCATAGTACATCAACACAACAGATACACGAAAAACAAGATACACGAAAAACATAAATCAGACTATGAGTTTGACAGACGGAACGAGAGCCTTCAGGACGACATATCCATCATTTCTAGAACTCAGGTTTCCACCGCTCTCCAACCACCTGATCTCTCCCTCCACCCGCCCGTGTGCATCGTTTTTGGATACGACTCGATGACGTCCTCTGCCTGCGGGGTCCTCTGCATTGTGTTGCGATTCGAGCCTCGTGACAAACAAAGTTTGAAGAGAATAAGTACCCTCAAAGGCACGGTCAAGCTCGACTTCGACGGCGCCTACAGTCGTTTCGGCGTGACATCGCAAGACAGAGTCCAGAGGGCTGTCGATAAACTTTAACCCAATCTCCCCGTGCTTCGACTCCGCATCGACCCCAAACTCGCCACCGATCAACGCTCCCGAGGTGAGCGCGACCTCTGCGTCGATCCGGCTGAGTCAAAGTTCAGTTTCCAACCGCGCAAGCATAGAATGAGAATGACATGACATACCCGTTTAGTGTTTGTATTGTGAGGTTAGATGGACCTGCCCATTGACGATGAGACAAGTTCACTGTCGGTGTGATAGGGCCGTTTGCAGTGCGCAAGTCGAGGGAAGATCGGGCGTTGAAATGACCATCGATCTCGCCATTCAGCGACGAGAAGTGGCCAACATCGGACGTGACAGACTAGATGGCAAAAGTCAGAGAACGAACAAACACCAATCATCATGCTCCTTGCCTGGATGCTTAGCCTGCCGTTGGCAGATCTGAGAGAGATCCTATCAAATACGACAGATTCCTCCAGGTCTGCTACGTGTTGACTGTAATTCGGCATCTCGGTCTCAAGTTTCTTCACTGACAGGGGACTCTTGTTTCCTGCGGGTAGAGTAAGGGTAACGTCGAATTCGAGTCGATCCCTGGGCCTGTGAAGACGAGGGTGAGGCGCCATCCGGGGGGTCTAGAGAGTTGGATTAATAAATGCTTGATGGAATCAAGCGATGGTGACAAACAAAAATGCCAACGCCATGTTCTCTCTCTGCCCTTTCCATCTGACAGACAGTAGCACGCTCGAGGGCTTCGTCGTCGTCGTAAGCAACTCGGACGCGGACGTCCACCGTATCGGTGGCTTGCGTAGATTGTTCGATGTTGAGCTGACCGTGCTGGAACGCACCCCGAGAGATAAGATAGAGGGCATCTGAGTCGAGTGGGAGGGAGAAAGCAGTCTCAGCCCCGTAGAGATACTCTAGCGCCCAAGTGGGCTGGTCGTAATGAGTCGTCCAGTTAGTACTGCCCACGCATTGGTCGGCGTCTCCGTCTGCCAGTGGTGGATATCCCACATCGTCGCTTGTCCAATGCTGCAGAAGATGTCAGTTATACCTTTGCACAAACCAAGCACGGTGACTACTCACCCATACCTGAGGTGATCGGGTAAAGGCACGTTGTCCGTATGAATACATGAGCCAGGTGAGTGCGGCAGTGCCGAGGACGATGATCCAGCGACGCTTGAATCGTCGACAACGACGACGACGGGTTCGCGCAACCGAACAGGCATGGCATGTTTCTGGGTGCAAGGGTTGGGCGGCAGGACAGCCTTTCTCAAGGCTGTCAGGCGCATCAGAGTAAGTTCCGACCTTGAAAGTGTCCATGAGCGGGCTGCAGGTATGTGCGGACGGGGAGGATGTCCAAGATATATGGGCTGATTAGTACAGCTCTCAGAACGAGCCTATGCGCCTGCTGCGGCGTAGGCCGTAGACGGTCGGTCAGACTCGGAAGTAATTGGCAGCTTCCGTAGGGAATGCTGTAAGGTAAACGTAACAGCCATGCCTTTTCGCACTGCCTCCGTACCTTGTGGGAGCTGGCCAGTTGGGCACGTACCATGCCAGTGCCACATCGTAATATTACAACCAACCTCTAGCTTCCCAGGTACGGGTATAGTCCTGCAGGGGAAATCAGATGGGTAGACGCGATGATTGTTCGAAGAGGACAAAAGCTCCCATGGATAGAACCGTTTCCGTCGCTATTCCACATTCATTGCGCCAGGCGGCCAAGCACGCTGTTTAGCTCGAATAACCGGTTTGACGTGACATCTTTTCAAGGGTCGAGCGGGGATCCGATGTACCTCAATGCGATGTTCCCACATCTGAGATGATTGCTAGGGTCGGAGTAAGTCGAAGTTCGTGGAGTCGAAGAAATTGGATATAACAAATGATCAATGGAAGGAAGTAATGATGACAATCGAAAATGTTCTCTGTATGCTCGCGGGCAGACGGGAGCGCTCTGAAGTACTTCGTCATAATGGCACCCAACCCGAACGCAGGTGTCCGTAGTATCCGTAGCTTCTGGGGGGTGTTCGCATCGAGCGGGAGAGAGAAAGCGGTTGTTGTTCCCCCTGGGATGTCTGGTGGTTTACCATCCTTACATACTAAAGAGCCCCGTCACGGACGAGGGGCTTTATTAACTGGTCGGGTTGTCATCGCATCGTCGTTGTATAAGAAACTACCGACTGCTAAGGGGAAGAACAATCCTGGAGATTGTAAAACATAAGTCGTGCTGGTCGTGATGCTACGGCATTCATCCCGCATTAGTACCCTTCTTCGAAAGTACCTCGCATGACTTGTACAAACACATACAAAGTGGGTCCGAAAGGGCTCTCTCCCTGCCAAGTCACTTGGACACCTGGACATTCGGAATTACCGCCCGATGAGTCTCCTCTATAATGCGAATTGACTTGGGCGAAAGTGGCGTCATGCGTGCAAGGTCGGTAGTAACGGGAAGGACAGCATTTGCGATCTATCGGGTCCGGCTTTGTCATACAGTTGGAGTCGCGGTACTGCGGCCACCACGCACAGGAGATGGAGGCGTCGTTGCCACCTGGAGGAACACCCAAATTTAAACGGTTCCGGATTTGTCAAGCATACGAGCGGAAAACAACGATTACGAGGAACTTGGCCCAACTTGGTCAGGACGGCCCGGGGTTGTGAGTGACCCAGCGGCGTCAAATCGTTCGCCAATAACAGAAACATCGTTGGCAACTCTGACAACTTCAAGTTCCCTCACAGCTTCCCCCTCTCCGTCCTTCTTTCAGGCGGTGTACCGAATCGCATGGGCAGAGAAGCTCACTCGAGACGACTTTAGGCTACAGTGTCCTGTGTTCGGATATACAGTATATGTAATACATAGATCTAAGAAGACGAGGCTATGTATAAATATAGTAGATGTCTGGGTCACTATTCAAAAATACAACCACCCTCTGCTGTTCGTCAATGCCATCTCCGGTTTCTGCCCGATGTCCTCGTTCAAACTCGACGCGGGTTATCTCCCAACGCTTCGAGTCGAATCACCTCCGGTTTGCTCGCGGCCCCCTCCAAGATCCGACCCCGCTCCGAAGCCACATTCGCGATTGCACTGGCAATCTCAGTAATACGGGCCGCGTTTCCTCTGGAAATGGGTTGCGGGAGCGCTTTGAATTCAACCCCCTGCCAGCGGGCACGGGCGTCGCTGTCATACAGTTCTCGCACGTTGATGATGAACCGAGGCATCATGGGGCACAAGGCTATATAGCAGACCATGTCCAGGAAGAGCATCACGGTGGTATCTATTGAAGGCTGATCGTTGAGCCCGAACGCGATGTTGTAAAGTGTGTTCCTAGCAGTTCAGGGGAAAACATCCAAGTGGTTAGTTCCTGTGTAAGTACGCGAGAGTCGAGAGTAAGATGAATGAGATAACATGATGGTGGTGAACGGAAATGAAAGGGAGAAAAGCAAGACATACACGAGGAAATAAACAAATCCATCTCTTACAAGTTGTTGTATACATTGGTTGAGGTGCCATTGCTTGGTTGCTTTGTACATCCAGAGCAACCGCTTCAAGGCTTGGATGACGGCAAGAACCAAAAGGGTAATACCAAGGACAGTTCGTGGGATTGCAGAATACACATAAATCAGAGATGGGGTATTGGTGTGCGTAGCACTGCAAACGGAGAAATTGATAACTTGGACAACCGTGACTAGAGAAATGGGAACCAGGGGATGAAGGGCCGCCCGAGTGAGACCCGTAGTAACACACGCAGTTTAGTTCAAGACATACCTGACAGGCGGGTGTTGGGATTGTTATAGATACCTACCAAAACAAAGGAAACAATTACCTGCGGCACATAAATGTACAGGAGGACACGAAGAATCCCTTTGGATCGATTCCACATTGCATATACATGCAGGATCATAACCACTGTGATTGAAATCATGATTGCAGGAAACGAAGTCAGGGGCACAACAGCTCACAATTAGCGGCAGCAAGGAATGTCGGAAATACCCAGGAACCTAATAGAGTTAGTGTGGTACCTTTGGAATATCCATGTCTTGTATTAATATTGTGGAGGGTAGTAAATCTATTTGCTTACACCTATGGGACTGTTATTGCTATAGCTTATAATCAGAATTTAGATGCATACAACTATCAGAATATGGTCATTAGTGACAGACAAGATGTGGAGCAGAAAAACCGACTTTCACAGGACCAGGAACAAAGGTGCTACCAGCTGGTGATGCATCTAATCAGTTCATGTAACCCTTAATTTATCTTCACACATACTGAGACCACCAGTGCTTCGGCACAAATATGTTGTCAGTCAGGTAGTTTGATATACTCTGATAACCATGGACCTACATAGCCCAACAAAGACCAAGATATCGGACCTATGGAACTGTCAATTCCGAAGTGCCTGCATCAAGGGATACCACGTGTTTATACGCACTAGAACAAATAATGTAGAAACCCAGTTCCAAGGCCTGTGCTGTCACGGTGGTACCGTCAGGGACTCGGTGCTTGCTTGAAAATTATTACTTCCTTACCCAAATATACTCTATCTTTAAATATCGTCAGCCAACAAATGAAATGTAGAAAGTGAAATAACGTAGTACCTCTCTCGGAAAAGTAAGGACTGCAACGATAAGATTGCAATGGTCATTTCGGTTTAAGAAGGATGGTGTGCATGGGCATATTACTCACTGTAATCGTATACGACAGCCGTGACTGTAACAACTACATTGGTCCGCAAGATTAGGAATCATTCGCTGAAGATACAGGAACCATACTGGACGAATAGTCATTCATCCGGAGAAGCTCCAAAGTAGAAATTAAGTCGGAGGACATGATGGATACAAGGGATTCCGAAACAGTAAAATCTGACTGCGTGACAACAAGCAAAGAGCGAGAGTCAAAGGGAAGGAGGTTGATTCTGTGGCGTTTATATCTTGATGTACACCCCCACAGCAGGGCGATACAAGATGGAGGTATAGTCATGGTAGCCAGAGGCGATGCGTGCGTGCCTTCGTTGGCTATATATAGGTACGAGATGTTTGCGATCAAAAAGTTTTCATCCAGGATCATGATCGTATCACTTCCGGCGGCAAGTAGAAACCCTTGAGGCTTGAAGCCACCAGAGCAGTTACATTGCTGCGGTCAACAGCACATTTCTGCCTTTTCGTTCGTTTCAAGGTGGTGCCACGGATCGATGACGTCAGACGGGCGTCCGAGTCTTGGTCGCCCATTTGAACATCAATAACGTCCAACCTTGACCGATGCCTGATCAGTGCTCTTCTCAGCGCGGGATACTCACGGTATGTGTGTCTTTCCAGTGGCTATCCGCTCCCACCGGTCAATGTAACCGATTCCAACCCATCATTTATGCTGACCTCAGCTCGAAGATCGAGGATATTTCGACGAAGCATGTTGACCTACCCGCAAATTTGGGTAAACTGTAATGGCCCGGTAACCAAGAGCCTGACAAATGACAAAGATCAGTCACCCCACTAATATAACACAGAACTCAGCCCCGTCTACGCCGCCTCACGGTAGTGGGGGGGCTGTAGAAGTGGTGCAGGCGGCCGCCATTGCTTCTGTGAACGGTGATATGAGCCGTACGCCAGATCATCAAGAGGCATATCGCGATGTCTACTGGACCAACATCAAGCCAACACTCTTTGAAAACGAAAGAAATGTCACAACTTATGTATGCTTGCGCGCCTCCGGGTTAGCCCCGAGGGAATATAATGTTGTGGAGGTGGTCCGAGTCAGAAGTTTGACGCGACTTCTTCAAGAGTCCGTTTCAACTTCGATCCGACAGGACCCAAGTCTGACTCTGTCCGACCTCCAAGGCCTTGGCAAGCCGAGGTTCTCCCCCTCCTGTATGTCTTGCTCGCTGCACTCTTTCCGCGGGATACCTTAATGACGTTGAGGGGTCGTACCCCGTCTCTCAGGTATAGTCCCAGTGGGCATTTCTTGGAAGCCAATCGAGGAGGATGAGATTGATATGCTGTTCTTGAGATTATCAGCCGAAACGACGTGGAGCATTGTTCTAAAAACGACACGGTGTGGGGTATGGTCATCTGCCAGTCAAAGCATTGGAAGCGCACAGGTTCTGAGGACCATCGGTGACCAGTGGCCGGTGGTCGGTCAGCCCTGTGCAATTCCTGATACATTGACTGAACTAAAGAATGTGATCAGACGCGCGAACAAATAGGAGAAACACCGCGCTGTGATGTCCGCGTTATTTTTACCTTGGGAACAGCTGAATCATTCGTACGTACATCCTTCGGCTCTGAACACGGGACATATGTGCATCGTTTTTATGATGGATATCCGAGTCGCGTCCCGAAAGACCTCCACAAGGAAAGTTGACATTAGACGGAGGAGGCATAGCTATGGACACGATGCAACGTGTAGACTGCACATCGAGGAGATTTGTCCTTGGGGAGATACTCGAATACGCACGACAGACACTCCTGAAATATGGCCGTTACAAGACGCGGGTTACAGTCAATACAACGCTGAAAGCAACGTGCACGAAAAGAAGGAAGAGCTAGGGAATGCGTGGGGGATGACTGGGCTTACTCACGCGTCTGCTTCGATCCAACGACCCCCCTAATCCCCCCCACCCAATTGCCGGTGCCCACGACCCGGCCTGGTGGAACACGAACACTCGACCATAAGCCCACCCACCTGACCTGACAGCACATGCGGCGGTAAGGCCACACCAACTCGGGGGCTGCGCCTCTGGCAGCCCTCCCGGCTGAGGGAACCCGAACGGATAGATGAACAACCTATGCTCCCGCTTGCACAGGTCGCATAACGTAAATTTGTGTTTGACCGAAGTATGATGGAGGAGGAAGCTATTGTGAAGGAAGTGACTACGTCATCGAAAGCTCCACGGGTAGACAATTGGGCGAGTTTTTGTTTCATAAAGTCTGTAGAAAGATGGAGTACGGCGAAGATCGGGGAGGAAACGCGGAAGAAAGCGACGGCAGGACTACGCGTGGGCATGACGTTAGGGACATTGCCTTCCTGCTCAAATGGGGGACAGCTGGACGTGGAGATGTTCTGAGCGGGAATGGGCACGTGATAGGTGTAACGAGGGGCGGAGACTGTGCAAACGAATGTTCGCAGACGTCATCGTCCGTCGCTGATACTAGCATCGCTGTTCGTGGGGTTAGCATATCGCGGGTGCGGCGATACGGACGAAGCACGCCGAATCAGGATGAGTGAGGTGGCGACGTCAGACTAGTTTGGTGACCAGCTCATCTATGAACCCAAACCGTCGATGGAAGGCAGACAAGACCCAAGTGTTGTCCATCATGATAAGTCGCCGAATTAGTACTGCCCGCACATCCATGAACTCCTCCGTCTGCAGAGGTAGGCCCACTTTGCCGCCTGCCGAAAGCTGCAGAAGGGTTCAACTACGGATAAGCTCAAACACGAGATTGCGTACCAATAAATGACGAACCTAACCGAAGGAGCTGCTGGCAAGACCCAAGTGCACACCGAGATTTCACAGACGATCCAGAGGGTTTGTCGAAATTTTGACGATTGCAGGTTGAGCATCCCGCGCGGCATCCAGATGGGAGGGTGTCTGGTGTAGGAGCCGAACAACCCTTTCTCGCGTCTATCGGTAGCGCTGCGATGCCGGTGGTGTTGTTGCAAGTTGACGAGGAACTTTTGTCCTAACTTGTCGGCGCCTGACTACGGTATGTTGCGTTCGCATAGCCCACCGCGTGTTCCCATCATCAGACTGTACGTCAGTGGGGCGTGTCCGAGTTGGGTCTCGCGCGTCGTCGGTGCTAGAACGCTGGGTGTTTTCGTACTCGAATGTTCCGATCCTGATCGCTCGTTCAGCCGATTTTGAAGATGGAAAACGTGCCTCTTGATCTTCTGTATCCGGTACTCGATCATCTCGACCGACTTGACTTGGTGAACACTGCTCTTGTGAGCTCTACGTTCAATCGTGTTGCCACTCCGCTCTTGTACAAGGCTATCTCCTCTCGTATCAGTGAAGAAAAGGTAGCATCGATCTTGCCTCTTTTTCTGTGCTATCCCGACACCTTAATGACCAACAGGTTCTTTTCCATCCTTGTACCACGTTACTCCAACGACCAGAATTAGCGCAGTACGTCCGGAAGGTCACAGAAACAGGTATTCTTTCATAGCTTTTCATAGCTATACCTACTTCAAATGAGGACTTGCTATCGTATTAGGCGCTGTTCAGCTTTTTCGTCGCGTGAATCCACAAATCACCGAGGACATTACGGCGGCACTGCAACTGTGTACGAACCTCGTATCTGCCAAGTATATAGATGATACAGACACTCCGATCCTTAATTTTTTGCCGATACTACAAGTCCTGGTTACTCTTCCATTGAAGGAACTCGTCATTCGCACCCACCATGATGTAGGCGAAGACGCCTGGGCACTGCTGAACAAGATCAAGGGCATCCGTCGCCTTTCTGTGTGGTCGTTAAATTCAGGTCCCCCACGAGTATTGCAAGGCTGGGCGGATGAACTCAGTTCTACTTTGACTCACTTAGAGCTTGGGGTACGCTCCTTCGGCCACATTTCGTGGACACACGTGCTCATCGTCACATTGACAGCGATGTGCTGGTGTTCCTCCCACTATTCTGATATCGGTCTTCTTGAAACTTCCGCTGCTCCGCGAGCTTAAACTGAAGGGAGTTCCCAGTGCCGCTATTCCTGCCATCATGGGATGCCTGCCCAACCTCGTCGCCCTCGACACGGAATACTTGGGATCTGGGAACTATCGCGTGCCCTCCACACCTCTCCCTACTCTGGAACAACTTACTGTTCGGACCGGGTCAGTGGATATCCTTGGTCCGGATAGGTTGTGGACATGGACACGATCACTCCTCCCGCATGTAGGGTCGCTCAAGTCGTTCACCCTCCACTCATTTTCCGTATACGGCCGGGTGGCAATTCCTTGGCCTTTTATTGTCTTCCTCGCAACGAAGCAAGGCCAGTCTCTCGAGGAGTTGATTGTCGGAGCTGCAATGTTGAACCTCGACTCCTTGTCGCAATTGTGTCTCAAATGCCCTGCCTTGAGGACAGTACATTGTACGGTGGCCAGCCCTGATGTGGTAAGCCTTTTCTTTCGTGTAGTGCGGTATGTTGATGCTTATAAGTTATCCGCCAGGAATCGATATCCAAAGCCATAAGCCACGGAAACACCCTCCGCACGCTCACCCTACATGTCATATGGATTGAGAATGGTGTGGCCAGACCCTTGGCATCCGACTTCAGCGTCAATTTTTCAGAGGATGCGGACGAGTCTGCACACAGTCCACTATACGTAGACTACTCGCATTTTGCCTCAGACAGAAGAAACGTGAATTTTACAAAGGAAGAAGCCAGATCGATGATGCTCCGACCCGGTTCTAAGTTGCGAGCAGTAAAGTTAGGAGACTCTGCTTACACCGTGAGTATGAACCTTCCATCCGCGTAGGGGGATCACTAATAGCTTCTTTCCCTGGTGATATTAGGGTCAGTGGATACTGGCAGGTACCGAGTCAGCTCAATCGAGTAATGACGCAATTGATGGGCATATGATTTTTGGGGTGATTAGGGATGTCACTTGGTCTGCGCTATGATATCGCCAGCCAGAACATTCTGTGCGCCAGTTTTCACACTGGGGTTGACCTGTGGTACGGCTTACGATAATAAGATCTGTCACGGAGAACTTTTTTGAGCTCTGAAGCACGTTTGTGTTGTTATGGAAGGGGACAACTTGAGTGACTCCTGCAGATCTCAACATGGTGCACGAGTGATCATGGAAAATCTACGAGGTTATGGAGACTTCATTCGTGCGTTGTACAAAATGTCCATTCGGCGGTCTTACCAAGTATAGTACCCGGCTCTGCGAATGTCTGTGGCAACGAA
This sequence comes from Hortiboletus campestris, assembly GCA_038090935.1. Taxonomy (NCBI): domain Eukaryota; kingdom Fungi; phylum Basidiomycota; class Agaricomycetes; order Boletales; family Boletaceae; genus Hortiboletus; species Hortiboletus campestris. The sequence continues at coordinate 28,605 of JBBPNN010000231.1, forward strand.
CGGAGTAGCATCGGCCAACGCGAACCTGACAATGAAGGAGAATGATTAGATATGTTATAGAAGAAGTGAGTGCCTCTAGACCTGGAGTGTTTGTGCCACTGGGGTACATGATCTCAGGCTGCTTCGTGACCATATCTCGCACAGCCACATATGTCGGTAGGGTTCAGTGGCATTTTTCATTTTTACGCCTCACTAATGCATCTCAATCGTTGACAATACATTCTGACATTGTTATAGTTCATTTACTCATTCTCTATCTACTTCAACAGGAAGAGCAGGTTGTCGCTCGAGCTTGTATTTGCCAGAATTTGTCGTCACTCAGTATGTTGCTTAGTAATCCTCACGCCTTTTTTGGCAGTGTTGCCCTTCCCCAAATACTTACCGGAAGAACATGGCAACTCCTGTCATTGTCGGCCTCGGTGCAGTGACGGCTGCACTAGTGGGCAGACACCTCATCCGAAGCGGTGTTATTGGAAAAGGAGCTGCAGATCAATGGGCTAAGGGAGGGTTCAAAGCCAAAATGGACCGTAAGGAGGCTATTGCAGTTCTCGGCATAAAGTGCGTCGTCCGTCTGGCCGTCTCTCAGTTTCTCATCCGTGTTTGTCCGCAGAGATGGGCCTATGCTCCTCAATAGACTCAAGGATGCTCACCGTCAAATCATGTTGGCCAACCATCCCGACCGGGGTGGTTCGCCTTACCTCGCAAGTAAAATCAATGAAGCAAAAGATTTACTTGAGAAGACTGACAGGAAACGATGACGTTGCACTATGTCTTTTCATTCTGGTGAGTAGGTGGGATCCTAGGGTCGACCTTGTATCATCAATTACATGTCGTTGATAGAAAAAAAAAGTCTTCAAAGAAACAGAGTAATACACCGGAATCAGCCCGAAAGCGTAGACTGTGCTCGAGGAGCGCGTATGTATGTCGTCTGTAGCGGCAGATCAAACATACCGTCCTCCGTCTCAAAGGTGCCCTCGAGGTTCGTCTTCTCCACCGGTACCCCCCTACAAGCGATCTGCAAGACATTGTCTGTCGCAACCTTGAGCCACGTCAATCCCTCTGCATTCCAGCCCTGCATGTGAAGGAGGAAACAGACATACGTCCCCCCGACCTGGAGCTTCCCGCTCTGTTGACTTGGTTTGTAGTTGAGTATACACACTTGCAGATCGGTGGCGTCGCGAATGTACCGGAGTCGGCCCGAGCCACAGACGACGGTAACATCGCCGTACACGCCCAGCGCCTTCACGGCGTCCGACCGTGGGCGGAGTATCACCATATAGGACCCATGTCCATCCTCTGCCTCGGATGCAAACACCATCGGAATCAGCGGCACTGACGTCAACCGCAACCCATGCGCGGTCAACGCAAACGCCATCATCCCCACCTCTTCGCTCACCATCGCCTTGTCCCATTTCGGATAACATGCTGGCGAGCACGGCAACGCCGGATGCCTCTCAGACGCCTGCCCGCCCCACGCAAAGGCGTCCCACGTGCGGTATCTCTCTACGATCGCCTCGACCAGCCTCGGAAAGGCCTTTTCGCCTTCGCCATACGCGATGGGGAGGTGGGCATCAAAGAGGCCGTATAGGCAATACGCAGCGTCTTCGATACGGGTAGTCTTACGCATTGAGGCCCAGGACATGATTTCCCGGATGCCACGGCCTTTGATGCCGCGACTGTTGTCGGCGACGATGACGTCCCGAGGGATCCTGGTGACAGTCGACAGGGCGGACATGAGTTGTGGGTCGTCCTTATCGTTGGCGAGGGTCGTGAACGGACGCCATGTTTCGTCGTAAAACTTGATCCGCCTGGGGGCCAAGAGCTCTTGCAGTGTCCAACCGCGCTTAAACCACGGTTCGCGCTCGAAATCCGCTGGGGACAACGAGGCGGCGAGGTGGACGATACAGACGTGGGCGTGGGCATACCACTTGAACATTGCGTGAATCGCCTCGCTGAGTTCGACCGTGTTGGTCTTGTCGATACAACACGTATCGGACCAGACGAATTTGTACCCCAACGCACGTGCCGTCTCGCAGAGCTGCACGAGCTTGGTGAGACCAGCGGTCTTGGCGTTGCGCTGCTTGCCCAGGCTGAGCCCCCCGGAAGAGCCCGAGGCAGCGACGTCTTGATAGCTCGGCTCGCTGTCCGTCCAGCGATGCGAAAAGACAGCATATCGCACGACGTCGCGGATGGTTTCTTGGAGGGCCGCCTTGCGCAGCGGAACGTAATTGCCTGCTTCGGGGTGCGTGTCCACCACGACGGTGCTAATCCGTTGCTCAATGTCTTCTTCGGTGATTTGGGCGATCTCTGAAGAAAAGAGGTCAAAGACGGCGCCGCGTTCGACGAACGTGAGCTTGGACGTGTCGATGAGGCGGGCGGGTATGTGATTTTGAATGTAGTGTTTGAATGCCTCGGCGATGTGGGGGAGCGGCTGTGGGCAATGGGGTCATGGTCAGCGATGGGGGTGGGAGGGAGAGGACGGCGCTCGCCTGCAGTGGTTCTATCGATGATGGGCTTGGTCTCTTGGGTCCGAGCCAGGAAAAGCGCATTAGCATGATTTCCTGGGCGATGGACGTCCGATTCGTCCATAGTTATACCCTGGCAGTCGCGTGCACAATTGCTGTTGAAGGGACTGTGTGACATAGCCTACGACCAGGCGTCGCCAACGTGCACGACGAGCGCCCGGGAACGTTGTAGCGCGATTGTAAATGCAAGGGTCCATGCCAAAGGTGGAGGTGGAGGTGGAGGTAGCTGTGTGACCTGTACCACGTCAGACGATGCTCTACGTGATCGGGCTGGGGCTCTGCGACGAAAAGGACATCACCGTCCGTGGCCTGGAGGCAAGTACACGTTTGAGAACAGCTCTAGATCCACCATCATGATGACGATCGCGCACAGGCAGTCCAATCGTCCACCAGGGTCTACCTCGAGGCCTACACCAGCATCCTCATGGTCCGGAGGGAACGCCTGGCAAGTCGATCCACTGCCCACCTCTCTCCAAACCACCCCTGATCGCCATTTTAACGCTCAAGGAAACGTTTTATGGAAAACCAATCCTCCTCGCCGATCGGGATATGGTTGAGACCGACAGCGACGCCATCCTGCACGACGCAGACAAGCAGGACGTCTCCTTTCTCGTCGTCGGGGACCCGTTTGGGTACGCCTTTTCTCCCCTCCATCTGGCGTTTCCTGACACGCGAGAGACAGCGCAACGACCCATATCGACATCGTCCTCCGCGCCCGCGCCAAACACATCCCTGTCCGCATCATCCACAACGCCTCCATCATGAACGCCGTCGGTGCCTCTGGCCTCCAACTGTACACCTTTGGCCAAGCCGTCTCCCTCGTCTTCTTTACCAACACGTGGAAACCCGATTCGTTTTACGATCGCATCAAGGAGAACGGCGATCTTGGGCTACATACCCTCGTCTTGTTGGACATCAAGGTCAAGGAACAGAGCGAGGAGAACCTGGCGAGGTCCGTGTCACGCGCAATGCTTACGCTGGGGTGTTGATGATGACGATAATCATCATAGGGGGAGGAAGGTATATGAGCCTCCGCGGTACATGTCGATTCCGCAGGCCGTGTCACAGCTCCTCGAGATCGAATCATTCCGAGACCAGAAGGTTTTATCTCCGAACGCCACCCTCGCCATCGCCCTCTCTCGAGTCGGCGGTGACCCCAGCGATCAGCGTATTGTATGTGGGACCCTGGAAGAACTCTCCCATCAGCCTCCCGAGGTCTTCGGAGAGCCCTTGCATAGCCTCGTCATCGTAGGAAAACGTCTTCACCATCTCGAGGTCGACTATGCACAGGAATACGCAGTGAACAAAGAGACGTGGCGACGGGTCGCTAGTCAGGTGTACGGTTGTGCGTTGGAGTGAAATAAACCAATTTCGTGTTCAACTCTCAAATTTCGCGAGCGAGTTGCAATGACCAGGCAGACGAAATGATTAACATGGATACGATCTACATCAGATTCGGAATTCTATTCTGTGGCTTTAGAAACGCCTCAATCTCTATCATGTATGTCGCCTCTAAAGGTATCAGATATCCAACATCAGGGTGCACTATGTCGATAAGCTCAAGGAGTCGCACGACCAGGCCATCTGGGGCATACAGTCAGCACAGCTCTGCGTGTCTCTAAAGTGCATCACATACCTGGGGAACAAAGAACATTCCCTGATCGTGTATCTGTTCGCCAACCACGCGAGGAGACGCTGATAAGAAAAAGGCATTAGCAAAGAACGACAATCAAGTTTGAACGATCCTGCTCACTTCGATGCCGAGTCCATATCCACCATGCTGGCAAGTACCATACTTGCGCAGATCGGTGTACCAGTAATACGGCGTAGGATCGATCCCTTCCTTTGCATATGCCGCCAGCATTTCTTCAATGTCTGCTATCCTCATTGATCCACCTGGATCCTCACTTAGCTTGGTATCATCCAAACCACATCATTACAGAACTTACCGACGATCTCGCCCACCCCCGGCATCAACAAATCACAACTCTCCGTACACACAGGACCCGTCTCCCCCTCCTTCCTGGGCATCCTTTGCATATAAAACGCCTTGAGCTCCGCAGGGAAACCGTATAAGAAGATCGGGGCGCCGATAATGTCTGTCATCTGTCGTTCGGCGGCCTCGGCGATATCGTCGCCGATCGCGTGCGGGACCATCACGGGTTTGCCTTCGGCATCCTTGATGGTGTTGCCATCCGCGTCTTCGGCCTCGTGCTGGATACCGTGCTCGTTGAGCCATTGGATCGTGTCCGAATAGGACATGCGTTTGAACGGTCGGACAGGCGCAGTGAATTTGGGGTTAAGGGACTTGATCAGCGCGGCAGAGGCTGGATCAGCGAGAAGCTTGTCAATGGATTCACAGATCTGCGCGAGGAGAGGTGAGCGATTGAAATTACGCAACAAAAGAACTCGGAACTCACAATAGTTTCAATGTGCGTCATCAGGTCGTCGAAAGTTATGAATGCCAGTTCTGCCTCCAAATGTGAAAACTCGCTGAGGTGACGACGAGTATGACTGTTCAAACATTGTTAGAGTCCTACATAATATAGTACACCGCGACAAACATACCTGTTCTCGGCACGGAAGCTCTCTTGAACACAGAATACGTCTCCAAGCGAAGGAAGGCAGGTCTCGAGATATAATTGGGAACTTTGAGTGAGAAACGCGGATTGCCCATAATAGTCGAGCTTGAACAGCGTTGCACCACCTTCCACCTGGGTTTGCACGAGACATGGGGGTGTCACCTCCAAGCAGTTGTGCGCAATATAGGTAGACCGGAACGCAGACAAGAGGGCAGCACGTAGTCGGAGGACGTTGGAAGCCGTCTCACCGCGCAACACGAGATGACGCAGATCGGCAAGAATGGAAGGGTCGGATTGCTACAAGGCCATGTCAGCGATGAAACTGCGACCGTATGTCAGAAAAAGGTACCTCGTTGAGTCTGTTGGTAAAAGCTTCTTCCGCCCCAGGGGCAGCACCGAGGACTTTCCAGTAATCCACCACAAGCTCGTGCCCACCAGGGGCCTTTTGACCCTCGGGAATAACCTTGAGCGTTCCGGTAAGCTCGACCGACGCCTCAAGCTGCAGTGTGACTGCATCGTAGGTTCTGTTCTAGGAATAGTCAGTCGTGTTGTCTCCCGAAAAGACCCGCACCCACAGTTTGACCAGTCAGCACGGCTTGCAAGTAGCCCGTGCCGTCCCTCAAGACGATGAACATGATTTCCTGCTGATCACGAAGACGGTGTACCCATCCTGATACGCGCACCCTCTGGCCCCGCAAACGTCCGAGGTTCACGATCTTGGACTGCACGCACGCACGCGATCAGAACCCCGTTAAACGTCGACGACCAAAGCCAGACTCGAACTCACCTTGGTCGGCGTCGGAAGCGACCCATCCTCGACGAGCACTACTTTTCGACTCTCCTCGAGCCGCTTTTCACGCCGCTCTTGTCGCTCCCGTGCTTCCTTCTCCTCCGCCTCCGCTTTCAGCCGCTTCTTCTCCAGTCCTTGCGCGTCCTTCTTGGCCTTTTTGGTCGCAGACTGCGTCGGCGCATCGTATTCTGCATCGGCACTCTTCCTGATCTGAAACACCATGTTGTCGACCTCGGAGGAGGGGGTGGTGAAGATCGCATAGGCGAGGGTCTGATATGGGTGATCGATGGTGCCGTTTCCGGGTGCGTCGACGCCAATGGCTTGGTCGATGTATACCGAAGGCATTCTGGCAAAGTTAGCTCTACTTTCTATGTTTCTTGCCAGAGAAAGGTTGCAGTGTGTTGGCTGATCGTGACTCGGAGGTGTTCCAGATTTGGCAATGATCAGACCTTATTTGGCAATTTCCGAGCTCGCGCAGCATACTTGAGCATGGATCGACGACTCTATTGAATTGCACAAACAAAAGATCACATATGCAACGAACTCCAGATCCCCTCGATGCATATGGAGCTCAATCATGTCCTCGGAATATCACCTGCCCTCCATCACCTTGCTTGACAAGGTTTCTGCTGCCCCCCAAAATTGTGGGAAAGTACAGCCCCTAACTCACTGGAAAATGCTGTTCAACTGTCAGCCGAGCCTCTTCGGCCAACTTCGGTTCCCATAGCTTCGAGTGCTAACCAACGCGCGTTATTATTACAGTTGAAGTTCTCATAGTGCATGACCTTATGATGCATAATTCTCATTATGCATCAGGTTGGACCATTTCCCGAGTTCGTTAGCAGGAAATTTGCATATTGAATAATGCATGCCATTTTAGAGGAAATACAGTGACTCCAAAAACCCTTTCCATACTAACCCTGATGGCAGTGCGCGAAGCACACTGCCAAACCCTGTGGGAATTTCGCTTAGCTTAGGTGGAGTTATAAATGGTACATGCCCCTGGCTACAAGATTGCTCCCTAGGCCATGTGATTTGGTCCACACACTATGGAGATATAGGCATTTTAAAACAGCAATACCATGGAAAGGGTTTTTGAGCTTTTGAACTGATGACCAGGATCTCAATCAAATCATATAATATGTGCCATTGTTTG
>JBBPNN010000232.1:0-35489 GCA_038090935.1 Hortiboletus campestris
TTACTCAGGACTCTTGATGGGGGATTTATTATTCCCCCCCCCCCCCCTCGCACCCCCAGATCGATTGCTCTTAGGACGCGACATTTCGTTTTTTGTGGAGATCAAATTTTTTTAAAAGCTTAAAGTGCAATATTGCCGCATCTATGTCGACCCAGACAACAACGCAGATCGGACTGGATACTGTGGCGGTCCGCCAGTGTCAAACTCGCAGTGCAATATCTGAAGGGCTTATCCACGTTAGCCGTTTGTCGCGTCCCTTGAAGTATATGTGGTAAGAGGAAATGCGAGTTCCCAGAATCATGCGATCCTGATCGTCGTGTCGTGATGATCGCAGCGTCGACCGTAACTGGAAATGTAGTTCATTGTCCGTCGATTGATCATCCTACGTAAAAGTCAAGGGACTGGTGGCAAAGATGAGGTAGGGAACAGTTCCACCCCGCTCGACCACTGAATCTTTCAATACCCATTGCGAGACCGCCATCGAGAAATCGAGCCGCGCAATACCTCCTCCCTCTGGTGGTAATAAATTGAATAGTGATCAACGAAATTCGACAGTTCGTGCGAAAAAGATCTTGAGATATTCAGATGGAGGTACCTGCCAGTGCCTCAATGGCTGGCCTGTATTCGCATTCGGCTGACGTCAAAGTTGCCATCATCCGAATCGTGAATCATGATGGGTGTGCGAATCTTCTGAACCACGGTGTGAAGCAGCGTTCTACTATTTGGAACGTCCATGGCACTAAACAATGGGGGATGATAGGAGTTGAATATACGAAAAAGGTAGGATATGTGTCACGTGACCAAGTCGCGTTGTTGGTGGACCGAGTCGCGTTACTTCCTTACCGATCACCATCACCTTGCGCCCGTCCACCCAGCTACTAAAGAGGACGGAGAAGTCCACATCTAGGTTGGTACAACAATTGCGGTCCTCAAGAGACTGACATGTCGGCTCCATAGCTTGTTCCACAATCTTAGAAGATAAATACCTGGGAAACCGCTCCAGTCCTCGAACCTCTCCGTTCGTTCTATCTCTCTTCACTCACGCCTTGCTTAACATGTCTCATACCCACCAGTACGAGGCCACTGCCAACCCTGAGGCCACTTCCGCAGCCAACGCGTCACGCGTCACCCAACGTGAACTTGCCAGTGAATCCACTCCGGCTAAAAAGAAATACGGACCAGATTTGTCTTACGCATCCACTATAAACACTTTTCAAAAAGTTCGACACCACCTTGGAAAAGAGATGAATGGTCGTTGGTTGGGTACGATGCCCGTCGATGCCTTCCTTGATAAATTTGTCCCTGCCACCAAGAAGAAATTACCCGCTCTGCCCAAGAATCCATTCAAGAAAGTGCCCAGTGATGGGGTGGAAAGTACCCGATATCGCCCCTTCGTGAGTATTTACCTCGTCTCGTAAACGTGAGTTTTGTGGCAATGACCGTCGATCAGATCGCTGCGGTAAAACGATGGATGCCTCACCTTCAGGCTGTAGACACGAGCACCAAGGAAGACACGGTGAACAACCTAAAGCTCAAGACCGACATCTCGATCTACGATCGCGTCAAGGGTGTGGCACCCCCAACGAGGACGGATTTTTCGCGGATGGAACTTTGGATGGAATTCAAAACGAAAACTGATGGCGTGGCATTCCAGGATCCTCGCGATATCACAGAAGAATCACGTCTTTTGGCAATCTCGGAAGGATCATTCACGCCAGCCACTGCGGAGGGGATCATGGCCCGTGGGCAACTGGCACACTATGCAGGCGCTCAGCACAGCATGCAATTTCGCCACTTCTCGTTTTCCGTTGTCATACATGGGGATCACGCCCGGTTCCTGCGATGGGACCCTTCCGGTACGATCGTGACCTCTGCGTTCAACTACCGCACGAACCCCAAGTTGATGGCTGAATTTTTATGGCGGTTCGACCATCTCTCTGCAAGGGACCGGGGCCACGACCAATCCATCCAACCTGCGAACCTTTCATCTGAGGCTGGCACGCGCGTGAGGGAGAAACTAGGGATCAAGGACCAAAACGTTCTGCTGTACAAGTACGAGGTGCCCGGGTTAACTGGAATGGGTCACGCTTATGGCCCGAGGCCGCCAACGCAGAACCGGTCGCTCGTTAGCCGGTGTACTCGCAGCTTACCCGTGGTTTGGATTCCGACCGAGGACGTGAATGGGGATACTAGCTCTTGTGGCGAATTCGGTTCTCCTGACGAACGTGACGCGGATCCGTGCACTGGCCGAGAGAAAGGGCCCTGGTCAGAAGAGCGGACCATATACATGAAAGACACCTGGCGATTCCTCTCGGACTCGCCGGACGTTGAAGTGATGCCTGAACACGAGATTTATGCAATCCTCCATCGCCACGGAACCCCGAACATCCCGGAACATGTCGTTGGTGGCGACGTTAACGGCGGCAGGACCACGACGCAAGAGTTCGTGGATGCTCCATGGCTGTGTGTGCGACCGAGGATCTCCCCGTATCAACACTACCGGCTCGTACATGGAATCATAGGACGCGCGCTTTTCAAGTTCGAATGCACGAAACAGCTTGTCACAGCCGTCTTCGACGCACTTCAAGGTGCGCTTATTCCGAGTTCTATATCAACGGTACACTTACATATGAACGGGAAGCTCACTCGCACGCCTACCATGTCGCGAAGATCTTGCATCGCGATATAAGTGCGGGGAACATCATTTTGACAGACGACGGGAAGGGCTTACTGATCGATTGGGAATTGGCGAAGATGATGGACGAGGGTGGCAGCAGGCGACCCGATCGCACAGTGAGCTATCCAGCGTAATACCGTCCCGCCATGCACTCATCACGCCAAATTTCATTAGGGGACTTGGCAATTTATGTCCGCAAATCTGCTTTGGCACCCTGGCAAGGTGCACACGCTCACGGACGACCTCGAGTCATTCCTGCACGTCCTGGGATGGATGTCTTTACGCTACGTCCCTGCCAGCGACACTTATCTGGCTCTTCATCGTGGCATCGACATGGCCATGTTCGATGAACACTACCAACAGCAAGGCCATAGCGAGCAGGGTGGGCATCTCAAGTTCTATGTATTAGCGGCAGGCAAATATCCGTCGTCAAGTTATCAACCTAGATACGGGACCCCACTCTTGAAGCTCGTGCAAGAATTGAGCAAGCCTTTCAAGTCGCTCTATGGGGATCCTCCAACGGACGAAGACCGGGAGAAAGTTAATGTCCCGTTCAACCGTTCGGATCGGAAATTGTTTCAGTTGTGCGCGGCCGTTGACCAATACGATCAAGATATGGAATACCTAGAATCATCTACCTGGTTCATCGACACAATGAAAACAGCTTTGGACGAAACGAAATGGCTAATAGACGACAAGGCCGATGAAAACCTGCCCATAGCTTATGACGATGATACTGAGCGTCAGGTGCAGCACAAGAACAGCCAGCACAAGAACACACACAGCGTGTGGGAGAGATCGAAAGGGTTGTCATGGAGCTCGAAGCGTGCTGCGAGTCCAACACCGGAGCGGAGTGCAAAACGTTGTCGTAGTACCCCCACTGCATCAGGGACCCAGAATTGATTGCATGTACTCTCTTCCTTGACCTAGCTGGGTTCGGAGAATTGGCTCATTGTACCATCCCAGTCCTGTTCACTATTCTGCGTGCACAAATTATGATTTAATGGCCCGCCTTTGAACTAGCCTAACATCACGTGTAGGACGATATCCGAGTCCCTTGTCCTTATTATCCGTATCTCTTACCCTATCAGCGAGCGAGATGTTTGCGCACAATGGCGAGCAAGACGCAGAGCAAGCACTGAAAGACGTCTTGGTTGCCCTTTTCGAACACTCCGATGTCCTCGCACAACATTTGCTCCCCGAGTTGCTCACTACCCAGCGTGACAACCCTCGCGTGTACCACCTTTCCGATATTGAGAGCGTCCTGGACAGGTCTATGGAGATCATTCGGAGCTGGGATCCAGAGCTTCGGACCCGGTTCGTCGGAGGGCACCCCAGGATTGGAGAGACGAAGAATCTTTCGGTCCTAAGCTCCAAGGAGCAGAGCGGAGGCACGTCACAGCCGTCTCCTCCAGAGGTCCTCGCGCGCCTCGCACATCTGAATGCGTGCTATGAGCATCTGTATCCGGGGTTGCGATACATCACGTTCGTCAATGGTCGAAGCCGAGCTGTGATTGCCGAGGAGATGGAGGACAAGCTCGGAATCACGCATTCTCTATCGCCGGACGAGCCACCCGTAGAGAGTTTCGTGCCCATCGAGCAACACAGTTACGTTTGGCGTGAGGAACTCGGCAGGGCAGTTGAGGATGTTGGACGCATTGCTCGAAGCCGGCTGGCCAAACTCGTTGTAGGGTGACTTGGTGAGCAAGGTCAAATCATCTGGCAAGGCATGTATGCTAATCCCATAAATAGTTGGTAACACAAGGCCACAGAAGATGGTACCACATCGTACAGGGACAGATCCAGTATCTACGAGAATCAGAAGAGTCACAGTTATGTACACCAAACGAAGGAGTAAAGTAGAGTGGGGTAGAAATGTGTGAGGGGGACGAGGAAAGATACTAGTACAATGGTACAACAAGTCCGGAATATATTAAGATCCGGCGTGAGGATATAAGAATACGACCATAAAAATTGCTAGCGGGTGGACTGTCGCATGGATGGCTGACCATGCTCGCGCATTTCTCTACGCTGCAAGGGTGATGATATGAGGGCGCTGCTAAAGAACAAAGGGAAAAGACTACCTGAAGCACTTCTCGCCTCCTTAGCTCCCATTCTGGATTCCGATCACAAAGCTCTTGGTAAAACTGTTCTATCAGCTTTGAATGCATTTCCTTCTCTTCCTTGATCTTGCGGATATTCTCGTATAAATCAGCGCGTGCCTTCATACGGGCTTCACTCCGTTCCTTGGCCTGCCGCGCCCATTCTTCACGCTCTTTGTTCCGCCTCGCGCGTTCCTCGTCCCAGGCTTGCTTGTTCAGGTGTGCGCGTTGTATACGATCATCGTAGTCCTAGGAGATGACACTCATCAACAATAGCGCACATGGCGAGCGCACGCTAGACATACCTTGCGCTTCGTCGGGTCACTCAAAACTTGGAAAGCTTCACAGACCTGCAGACGTTCAGTATGAGTTCAAGAGCACACAGGTGAACGCGTAACTCGACAATGTTCATACGTTTCTGAACTTGCCCTCAGCCGCTCTTCGCTCCCGGTCGCTCGCTGACGGCTCGAGCTTATCAGGGTGTGTTTCGAGCGCCTTTGTCTTGTACGCCTTCCTCACTGCAAAAAGGCCACGTAAGGAGAGTATGAACGGATGGAGAGACAGACGAACCATCGTCTGTGGTGGCATCGGCCGGTATCCCAAGGACATTATATAGCGTCAATCCAACTGGCATTGGCGAGAGAGACTGGGTTTCCTGCCTCGTTAGCGAGAGGGAGGTGTGCCAGAGAGCGAAGAGGACAACAAGTCAAGTTGGAAGGTTGAACTTTGGATCGTAGCGCCGATAGCGGACGTGGAGTCACTAACCCCCGACTCCGACCAACCTTCACACGGATACCATCGAGGTAAGGTACTATGTCCGCCATCAAAACACCGCTGTCTCGTACCATCAGCGAGGTAACCAGAAAAAACATGCGACCATGCCTGCATGGGACCTGTTGATCTAAAATCGACAGGATCATCCCCAATCGGACTCTATCATCGCCCACCGAGCTTTCCCACACAACGCCCGACGAACGAACTGGTGGGCCCGTGATGTCTTCTGTCAACCTTCCTGGTTTCGTCGAAGGAGAGGCACTATTTGCAGTGCCAGCTGCAGGCGAGCCGTGCAAGACCTGGTACAAGGTCTCTGGTGACCTCACGTCTGGCATCCGATCCCTTGTCGTACCCCATGACGGGCCCAGGATGCGCGCACGAGTACCTCGAGATTGTAGCCCAGTTGACTACCCTCTACGCCATCCCTGTCGTCCTCTATGATCATATCGGCAATTATCTCCCTGAGAAAAATGGTGATACTGGTTTCCGGACCATACACTTATTTGTCGACGAGCTTCACAACCTATTGGATCACTTGGGTATCCATGATGATTACAATCTGCTGGGTCAGTCTTGGGGAGGGCTGCTCGCTGCTGTCTTCGCAAATCAACAACCCAAGGGATTACACAAGCTAATCATCGCCGATTCCCTTGCGAATGTGAAGTTGTGGACGGAGGCAGCAGCACTTTTGAGGCTTCAGTTGTCACAGGAGGTCCAGGATGCACTGAACAAGCATGAGGCAGAAGGTACCACCACCCACGAGGACTACCCACGAGGACAACTCATGTCTTCTACGAGCACTTCCTGTGCAGAGTGAAGCCCATGCCTCGATCCCTTAAAGCTGCGCTGGAGTGGACAGAAAAGGGTCCAACGGTGCATGACAATGCAAGTATTTTCTGTCTCAGTGGACCCTTGCTTGGCTAGAAACGGACCAGACGAGTTCCACATCACTGATTCACTCAAGACTCGGAGCATTATTGATGACCTTCACAAGATAAACGTCCCTACGTTACTTCTGAATGGGCGTTACGACGAGGCGCATGACACAACCGTTGGACCATACTTCCAACACATTCGCAAGGCTAAATGGATTCAATTTGCCCACTCGGCGCATGTCCCGCATCTGGAGGAGACAGAAAGGTTCATGGAGGTGGTTGGTAATTTTTTACTTGAGCATTACGGATAATTTGTATGTTCGACAAGAGAATCAACCAATAGTTGGCGGCACAAGTCCATCATTGAGGGGTCGGTGCTGAAGGATACGATTGCTAGCCGCGAATTTACAATTGAAGTATAAGCATCTATCAAGCCAACTCCTTTTCCTCGACGCCATATTTAACAGGGTCCGTACCGTGATGTTGGTGGTTGACAAAATTGAACCTGTGGAGACTGTTAGGAGATTGCGCTGCAGGGATGAAAGACGTCTCACATCGGGAATGCCTCTGAAAGCGAGCCGAGTCAAGCAGAGATGATGTACGACGGGGTGGGCACTCACGGAATTTGAGTTGGGACCATACGGAGTTGCGGTATGCAACGTCTTGTATCCACGGTGGTTGGGAAGACCCGGGATGCAAGGGCTTTCCCTCAGCGACGCGTTGCCTCAGCTCGGCCAAGTCCAAGTCCTCCTCACGTTTGTTCTCCGACCAGCCCCAGAAACGCACTTGTGGTGTGATGAGATCAGGTCCCGGTTGATGCCGAAGGGTGCTTACAACTTGAATTCTGGTACGCAAAGAGGAAGCCGCCTATGAAGCCCATGAGCCCCCCGAGGCGAAGGGTGGTGCGAAGGCGGACGTTGGGTGGCAACGGGTCTGCCATGTCTGCATTGTTCTGTTACAAGAGGGCATCGAATTGAGAATGTTGAGCATACTCCACAGGTACAAGGCTGCTGGAAACGCGGCTGTTGCTCCAGCCCAGGTTGCATAGTCGGAAGGCCGGAAATAGCGAACAACACGAGAGAAATGCGGGTCCGCGTCGATGAGCGGGTAGGGCGTCTTCACGACCTTGTCAGGCATGGCGACTGGGCTGTTGTTGGCCAGAACACGCCATGTCGACCCCAAGTCCGTCCAAGTCCGGCCCTAAACCCGCTGTTCCCTGTCGTGATTGTCCTCCTCGTATCTTGTCCTTTGACCTCATCCTCGAGCTCGTCCCACCCCTGCTGCCCGCCCCGTCGAGCCAAACGTTATTTATTACTCACAATGAGCGCCGTCAGACGGAATGACCGTCGCGCCACCAGAAACAACCTCGCTTCGCCGTACGTGCGACCTCTGAAATCGGACAACATCCACCCGAAAAAATCAGTGCGTACATCTGTCCCTCTCAAAGTCTCCTTCGCACTGAATCAATCTCTCCAGCTTTGGAGTCTCTCTGGACTTGTCAGCTTTCTAAATCCCTTCGGGGGCAACAGCGAGTCAGAGGATTCTGACACCTCGGGCCCGTCAGACGGCGAGATCGAACAAGGTCCTCCTCCACGTCGCTTCTCACCACCCCAACTACTACCTCCACCACCACCACCACCCCAACAACAGGCATGTACCCGACCTGCGTTCCTTCGAGTTCAAGATCGCTCAATCCTTATTTAGTCGTCATCTAGTTCATCAAGGCTTTCGGGAATGAACGGTCCGAGTGCAGGTTCTGGTCATATTACACGATCGTCTACCAACAATCCATTTTCTTTGAGTACACCTTCACCTACCCCTTCTGGTTCCTCCCTGGCCAAAAACCTCGAGCCAGTCACGAGATTTTTGGTCGAGAAAGCCGGGCAGCCCCTGAACGACTTTGAGGCAGCTGGCATTGTGGATTACATCCAGAAAAACGTGCAAGGTGCGCCCGACACTTGCTCCGTCGGCATGTGTTTACGCAGGGTTCTTCCATTGTTGCTGTAGGGTCAACGTTCGTTCCTGAAAAACTAGAACCATTTCGGTTTTCCGTGTCACCTTCACGCGGCGCGTCGCCAAATCAGAGTCAGGGCACTGGCAATATCCAGGCACCCCGCAAAACCCTCTCTAGGAATCCCAACGGCGTGTACCGATGGCAGGGTGCAGGCAGTTCGCGTCCCCGCAATCGCTACCAGTCTCCTGGTTTTGCACCTCGTCCGCAGCAACATCGGATTAAGCTATCACCCCCTAAGACGCCTGTGACAACTGACACGAAGCGACGGCGTGTGGGTGATGAGGCTGAATCCTTGGCACCTCAAAAGCCGGCAGTGCCCTCTACCTCGACCGCTAGTTTCCCAAGTTCAGTGCTGGAATCTCCTATGCTACCTTCGCACCACGCTACCGGTCCTTCTACGACATTTTTGAACGGTAAACCCACTGTTTCTTCCACGCTTACTCCCGCACCGCCGGTCACGCCAAAGGCGAACGGTATACAGCCTCGCATTCGTACAGGCGGGATAACCATGAAACCCACCACACCGGCCATCCCATCACCCTTACGGCAGACATGGAAGGAGAGCGATTCACCGCCACAGGCTTCTCCCCCCTCCCGACCTACACGAGCAGCTGGTTTCATGGCTGAGCTCATCAAGGAGGTGACCCCCACGAAGAAGCCAGATGTCTCGAATCCGTACCAGGCTGCTAGTCCTGTCAAACCTCCAGCACCGGTTAGGAAGCCTGTGACTAAGCGATCCAAACCTACTGCCAAGCCTGCTGAGAAGTCAAAGGAACCAGAGATGCCTGCACAAGCCATCATTGAAGCCACGATTCCCAAGGTGGGTTGGCCCTCCCATGAGCCCAGCTGGTTGGCTCATGTTTGCTTTATATTCACAGGGCACCAAACGTTCGAGACCGCCACCGGAAATGGAAAGGCCAACTCGTGGAGAAGTGGCCTCGGACAGCCATCCTTTCGCTTCTGTGCTCAACGGTTCTACACATACCATCCGCTCTGCTTTCGGTGTTGTGGAGTCGATCACTATCCCAGAGGATGAAGAGAGCTCTTCCAAGCGGCGTAAAACCCCGCCTGCAAGACCGCTGTCCAAGGTCCACGAAATGGATGATGCAAGTGGTTCTAAAACAACTATACTCCCAGCGGAAATTATCGAGCCTGCGGATGACACTGCCCATATCAATGGCAAGCCAGCTCCATCACCGCCAGCGGTGACACTGTCTCCGCCCTCTGCTACCAAACCGTTGTTTGGTGTTGTGAAGACTTCTGCTCCGAAGGAGCCCTCCAAGCTTCGGTACAGTTTCCACGCTGACAAAGTAGAGGTGAAGAGCGCAGACGCTACACCGGCACCACCCCTTTCATCGTTCTTCACGCCCCCACCCGTACCGTCACCCGCCGTCGCCATGACCATGGTGGCACCAGTCAAGGCTAAGATATCACCAAAGGAAGATGCTTGTGCAATGAGTGTCGACCAGCTTCCCAAATACACGTTCGCTTTTGCAGTAACTTCTTCCCCCGCCGGTCCTAGCTTTTTCGCAGCACGTAACGCTGCCCTTTCCTTGACTGTTACCTCCCTCCCCACTTTCGAGTTCGCCACCGCCATTGCGCCAGTACGCGCTATGAATGGGTTTAATTGGACCGCAGCTGGGTTGAAAGCACCCACCATTTCGGCGCAGACGTGGATGTGTTCACTTTGTGGCTTACAGAACCCTGCAGATGCGAAAGAAAAGTGTACAATTTGCGATGCTCCCCGGCAACCGCCGACAGATTCCTCTTCTTCCTCTCCCGCGCCCGCACCTGCGCCGACTTTTTCTACTCCCACTGCAACAGCACTACCGACTGCCCCAGCAAAGAGTTTTGACTGGTCCGCGGCTGGCTTAGCACCACCGCCCAAGCCCCAGAGTGGTACATGGACGTGTTCCGTCTGCTCACTCTCCAATCCTGCGAGTGCTACAGATAAATGTTCTATTTGTGATTCGCCTCGTTAAAATATATTACCCTACACTGGTACTCGGGTGTTGATCTGTATTTTTTATTCATCATTCTTGCCTCCAACCTGTTTTACTCTCAACCCAGAGTACTTCACACTCGCCACTGCAATACCATAGACACTGTAACTTCACAAGAGGATCCTGTTACAACGTGGACGAGCAGTCGACAATTATTACAACGCTTGACCAAAATCCAACTTGCGTGCCAATGGTCGTAGACCATCTATCGGTGACGAGAGCTTGCGTTTCAACTTGTTCGGCGGAGCAGCTTTGACGCCTGGGCCTGACGCCGACATTTCGACATTTCCGTCTACTTCTTCGAGAGGGCGGGATTGGGCGGAGGCAGGTTTGGGCAGTTTAGACGGATGTGTTGGGTAGGGTAAGGCTGTAAAGTAAGGGTGGTGAAGGGCCTGTAGAAGAAGGATAGTAGGTTCAGAACGATGAAGGCAAGGATTCCTACAACATAGGACCCTTGAACAGAGAAGGACAGACCTCTCGTGCACCAATCCGCCGTCGTGGCTCGTACGTGAGGCATCTACTGAGCAAGTTTAGGGCGTCTCCCGAAGCCGCAGTGAAGAGGTCACGGAGGGGAGCGCGAGGGAACTGTCCTACAGGAACGTAATCTGGGAGTTTCATGTGACCCTAAGAGACGGTATCGGGTATGCGCACGGGTCGCAACAGTCAGCTCATGTCGAGGAGACGTGGCGAGAGACACTCACTGGCCAATCCTCCTCCGTTGGCGTTCCGAGTGCGCGGAAGATAGTTTTCAATTGGTCCATGTCTGACTCGCCGGGGAGGTATGGTGTGCGCAACATCAACTCCGCAAAGATACACCCAACGGACCAGATATCGACTGCGGTACCGTAGTATCTACAGCCGAACAACAGTTCAGGGGGTCGATACCAGCTGACACAGAACGAGTGAGACTGCGTGAATGCTCAGTCAAGTGGGACATGGACGAACCGCGTGATAACCTGGCATGTCATCTTGTATCCTGGGTCTGCAAAGTCTCTTGCGAGACCAAAGTCGGCGAGTTTGAGCTGCCCATCAGAAGCGATGAGCAAGTTATTTGGCTTCAAATCCTACAATCGACACGGGGCGCCGTCAGTAACACAACGTCGTACACCGAATACCGGATTGCCCTACGCAGAATTATCAAAGGATAGACGCACCCGGTGGAGAATGAAATTCCTATGGCAGAACTCCAGTCCACGAAACGTCATTGCCATCCACGCCTTGATGTCTGCAGGCAAAAAGACGAGCGTGCGATCCTTGATGATTATTTCGAGGTCACTATCCAAGAACTCGAGGACGAGATTGAGGTTTGTCTTTGAGGAAAATACATCCATGAGCTGGCGGTGGGTAGGCGTTGTATGAAGGAAAGATACAAAGAGAGATGGAGAGAATTACCTCGATGATATTCTGGTGGTGTAGCTCACGGAGATACTTGACTTCGCGAATGGCAGACATGTCGAGGCCATCTTTGAACTGGCCAACTTTTATCTTTTTGATGGCAACCTTTTTCGAGGTAGATGCTTCGCGTCCTATTGGTGTGGAATGAGAGGGTGCGCGGGGATACGAGCGAACGACGGACCTCTGTAGACAACGGCGTAGGTGCCTTCACCGATTTTCTGGTCTTTGACCCTGTGGTACGTCCAAGACGGTCAAGATGGCACACGAGCGCGAGCAGAGAAAAGCTACCATCGTTTCTGACGTTCTGCGTTGGCCTTTTCGACGGCATCCATCTAATACACATGCGCAGTCAGTACTGGAACTCCTCAAACGGACGTTTTCCATATGAAGCGACCCTGACCACACCAGTTCAGCAACAAACACATCCTTTTTGTTACGTCCTCCAACCTGCCTGACCCTAACTCGCAGAATGGAATGGCAACATGCTGTCTAGAACGTTCACGAGTGTCGCGCCATCATCTTCTATCATTCCACTTACCACCCCATTTACGCGCGCCTCCCTTGCAAGGATTAGAGATACCCTTGCAGGCGCAGTGAACCAGGATGGTGTCGCCCCGGACCCGACAGAATCACACGCAGCTGTCCTCGTCCCGTTCTGTAACGTGAATAACACGCCCGGCGTGCTGCTCGAGGTCAGAGGGAAGTTGAGGTCACATGCTGGTGAAGTCAGGTAGGTGCGAAGCGGTACTGCGTAGTACTCACCCTGACTCGGGCGTCAGCTTTCCAGGCGGCAGAGCAGACAAGGTAGTGATTTCTCCCCTTGGTGCTCGCGAGCGGCGTGCCATGTTCAACCCCACTAGACAGATCCATCTTTCCTAGCCGCTGCCCTAAGGGAAACGCACGAAGAAGTGGGTATTCTCCCTGGTCAGATCGAGGTCATTGGCCAATTTGGTCCCGCTGAAATGAGCATCGGAGGCCTTCGAGTGTGGCCCTACGTCGTACGTCTTCCATCTAGTCCAACACTGGCCCACCCATAGAGAACATCCTACATCCAGGGCTTCATCTATCCGCGTGGAAACGCGCCGTCTCCCTCGAGCCACGAATCAGATACCCATGCCAGGCAAACCGATCTCGGCTTGGACATTAAACATACCCATCGAATACAGGACGCGTTGGGCGATGACATTGATACCCCACTCCCATCTATATCACTTGCTTCGCTAACGATATCCCAACCCGAGGTAGCTACCGTCTTTCATCTCCCCCTCACGGCTTTCGTCTCGCGCGCCCGGCTCAAGCTCCGTCAATTCCACGGCGGAAGGCCATATTGGGCCATTGACGTTTCGGATCTTATCCCGCCTGGCGGTCCATGGGAGTCGAATGACACACGTGGACAGTCGGAAATCATTGGTGGGAGACTAGAGGTGTGGGGGCTAACAGGATGGTACCTGTCCCTGCTGATGAAGATGTTGAAAGTCTATCGATAGATACAGCACTCGCTCTTTTGTCGAGAGAACGGGATCAATGCGTCCAATAAATAGAACCGAGCTCCCACCATCATTCAATCTACATGTCACGGCACGGCACGCGGGCTGTTCCACCGTTGTTTAGCAGATGCCGCTGCATCAGCCATCCTTGTACAGGGTGCCAATAATAGGACCATTGCATTGATATGATACAAGAAGGTGCTGACGATGCACAAGAAGTTGACATGAAGATGACGGATGGACACGTCCTGCGTCATGACCATCTGAACCCAGAGGAAACCGTGTCATGAGAAATGCGTAAGCGGATTGTTGAACTATCGAGGCAAAAGGAACGAACGAGATGTTCTCGGTAGAATATATAAGCGTTAACAGAGAATCAAAGATAGTCGACGCGGTAGCTTGTTATCGTACGAATATTAGGTGATGCGAAAGATCGGGGGCAGTGAAATCGTTCAGAAAGCAGAAGACATGAAAATAGATGCAGCTGATGATGATAGCACAGTCCGTCATGCGAGTCTCTGCATTGGGACAGGGAATGCAGACGACATTGGCGAAACCTGGTTGTGTGTCGGGACATCAGCGTCGAGGGACGGTCCGTTACTCATTGCCGGAGCTGAGCTCGTGCTTGGCGTTGGTGGCCCGCCGCCCGGTGTTGGCACCTTCCCAATGAACCAAGAGGGCACCCAGCCACGATCACCACCCTCCTCCTTGACAGCCTACAGAACGAATCGTAAGCTTCAGACACAGTCCAATTAGTGGAAACGTACGTATGACCAATGGTTGTATCGCTTGAACACCCTCAACGCATCGTCCTTGGCCAGATCCAACTCCTCTTCTCCTTTCTTCTTCTTGTAGTCCATCAATGCAACGCCAGGGAAGCTCGTTGATATAATGCTCAACGGCAAGATCGGTGTCTTGTTCTCAGAGACATCAGAGGACCCAGCCGCCTTGGCTGCCGCGGTTGCTTCGGCTATTGCTGATGCAACTGGGACATTTGTCTCCAATAAACAGCCTGCAGGTACCCATCCTTGTTTTGAAGTATCGGTATCGACAACACCGGAGCCCGTTGGGTCTCGTTGCACAACCCACCAGCCACGGGCTCGAGAAAGAATGACAAAGGTATCCCCACTATGTGCCTGGGTGAGACGGCTACCAGATCCTGAAGAGGGAAGAACACGCACACGACGACATCAAATTCGTCCTCTTGTTCTGCCATATAGGGGTATATCGCCACCGCATATGAAACACCCATAGATGGAGGTATCTCCCTTTTCGTACTCTCTGTTTCGGTTGATCCATACAAGGTCGTTGTTGCAGATTTGGTGCAGTCGGAAGCGGAGGAGCTCTGTCCCGAACTAACCAACGTGGCGGAGCTCGCACTATCCTCACTGGATTTATTTTCGACGACCGGTGAGATGACCTCGGGCCAGCCAGCTTGCGGCGTAGTGCCTGTGAGGGGTGGTGCTGGTGCCGATAGGTCACTCACCTCGAGCCTCGGAGGACGGGCAATTGCTTTGCCCTGGCCAGCAGCAATAGGCTTGCTAGGGTGCGAGGGTGTGATGCTAGGTGTACTACTGTTGCTGTTCGCATGCTCGGATGAAATAGAGGCTTTGCGTAGAGCGTGTTTTTGTTGAGCAACCGCGATGGGGGAACGTATGTCTTTGATATGTTTGAGCATGAAAACAGGATTTTTCTTCGCGTCCTTTAGTTTTTGAAAGAGAAGCAACGGCTTCTCATCATAACTAAGACATCGTTCGATGCGATTTCCTGTAAAACATACGGTGAGTGCTTGAGGACAATGTAACCAGGGGAAACTCAGTACCAGGTGATCCATAACATATGAACATGGCATAGTTTTGCCAGTTATCATTATTGATCTTATATTTCTTCAACGCAGCTGGCAAGACTTTCCACGTCGGGTCCTCCAAGCTAACTTTGAAACTCTTGAGATTGTCTGAGCTTTCTTGCCGATTGCTTCTTGCAGACGACAATGGCTGAGAACCAGGCGATTCAGCCACGGAGGACACTGCACTCCTTTGTGATGCAGAGGAGCCGGTTTGGATCGAATTATGTTGTGTCGACCGAGCCTGAGAGATATCATGCTCTATTTGATGCGGTGAGGGATTCGGGGACTCTATCTCTTGCTTGGTAGGAGACTTTGCAGGATTTACGTACTGAGCCCATTTGAAGGAATGTTGTCGTTTTAACGTGTGTTCGTCCTGTTTGTGAGAGTGAGAATGAACAGTTTGCCGACTGTCATTAAAGTGCTCGTACCAATCGTTGTGAATGACGAACTTGACTAAATTCCTCGAGCATCGTCTCGACGGTCTCCTTTAAACGTCTGTTGTCTTCTTCGAGATGAGAGACACGCTGAGCTATAAATTCAGGAAACGGTGAGGGGGGAAAAAGGAAGACCGAAGGAGAGGACGGACCCTGCTCCTTGACTAGGTCATTGAGTTTCTCGACAGACATGGCACGTTCCTGAGCTTCGGCTGCAAACCATGGCTCAATGGGAAGAATTTGGTCTGTGAGGTGAACATACAAGGGGGGACATAGTGATCCGAGTCGATGGGTATGTGGTACGCAAGCTTGGCCTGGTAGATTGCTTTGAGGATGGTTAACCTTTGGCCGATGGTGGCAACTCCGACTGCCTTGAGGGTCTCTGGATCTAGCATGCAGAGAACGTCTCCCGAGATGTTGTGCTCTGGATGGGACGTGGTGAGCCGTACAATGTAGCTGGGACGGGTTGAACGAGGGTACCTCTAATCTGGTGTTCGTACTGCGGAAATCCGAGGGCGGTGAACCACTGGTGGACGCGGTCCTCGTCCCAGTCAAGGATGCTTTCGCCGTCGTTGGCGATGTCCGTGGCCATAACAATGATGGTGCTCTGGTCAGAGTGTCTGAGCAACCCGCGAAACCCGCAATGTATTGACAGGTCACGTGCCAAGTAGACTCGAGGAGGACAAGCTTGACCAGAGACCACGATGGACAATCCCTGGGCGACAGCTTACGACCACGCCCAAGACGCATCTTGGACTGCAGATACCACACCACAATGGCCCACAGTAGAAGGCACAGTTTGGCTGGGCGGTGATGCGCCCTGGGATCCCTCTCAGTCTCGGGATGCGACCTCGGCACAAGACCAACATGACACCTCTCAATCTCCCTCGCTTGTTGCCACAGAACCTCATTCTGCGACAGGTGCCTCCCTTTCAGATCACCAGCCTCGAGACTCCTTTGGTCCTGTCCCTGACGCCATCCTTCCTAACGTGGCATCGGTTGCAAGTATATCTGACGAGAAGGATCCCCAGACTACTCTCAATCCTCCAGACGATGACTGGGGCACCGCGTGGACCACCGCACCCTCCTCCGAGACCAGTCCCAAGGAAACTCAACCCCCTGACCAGTGGGAGGCGGCTCGCCAGGAGAAAGAGAAGCTCAATCGCACGGTGGTACGACTTTCGTACAAACGTACACTACAGCTCATTCCTTAGTCAAGTGCAGCCTCCAGAATTGCTAGACTCCTTACTCCGTCATTGCCAACAAGTCTCACAAGAAGTATGGCCAGCATCTGAAACCAACAATGGGGGCAACTGGAGATCAGGTTTCGACGATCATGCAGACGTGTACGTCTTGTAATGTCGGTGACTTGGCGGTTTACATCTTGTAACGAACGTTCTCTTCTAGCGCCGCGCTTCTTGCTCAGTTACTTCCCACTGATTTGACACTACCTCCCGTTGTGCAGCAATTTTCAGCAACTGCGACTGCAAAGGCGATGAATGAGGCACTTAAGCTGACACGCCATTTGCCCATGTCGGCCGACAGCCCTCTGTCCCGCTTGTTGGCTTCAAAGGGATCTCTAGAGTGGGAGAAATCCATCAAAGCTAAGCAAGATATCATTTCAGATAAGGCACATGTTGGGTGGAGAGTTCTTGAGAAAGAGGATCGTCTGGGCACGCTCGAGGAGTCGAAACCACGGAGCGCTACCGGTGGCTTTCTGTCGTTTTGGAACCGCAGGGCGTCTGCGATCCAAGCTGCTCCGGTCGAGACACCGAGGGAACGATCGAGCTCCCCTGCAAGGTCAAGTCTAGAAAATGCTCCCCATCCATCGTCTTCGCGAGCTGCGTCGCCATCAAAGGCATCCGCCCCTGCTGTACCGCCCCTGCTATCCACAGACTCTCACCCCACAGTGATAGCAACTGCTTTACCTCCTTCAGCCGTTTCACGCTTCCTGAACCGGTTTTCGCGCACAAAAGGCGTTCAGCACAGCTCCTTGGCACTCTCCTCTGACGACCTCGAGTTTCTCTCTGACATCGTGCCGAGTGCAAATGATCCGGCTGACGAAGACATCAACGATAGTGCCTTGGACGCGCTTACAGGTGCGAGCAATTCATCACCTCTTCCACCAAAATTGCCACCTCCGATTCCGCCACCTCCAAGGCAAGCAACACCATCAAGCCGTCCCCCTTCGGCACTTGGGCTGGGAACCTTGAACGGTGTGAATATGATCGGAAATGCACCAACAACCTTCCAGATGCAAGCTGCGAACTATACACCGAATGTTCCTGTCCTAGCTCCCCCACTATCACCGAAGCCTGCAGCTTCATTTCCGCGTACACAAAGTCCCCCTTTATCTCTGAAAGATGTGGCAACACCAACCATTGCGTCTGGACAGTCGAGTAAACCGTCAATACAGCAAAGACCTCAATCAAACACCCAGCCCAATTCACGGCCTCAGTCTTCTTTCACACTTTTACCGCCTCAGAAGACTCCTTCATTACTCCCCATCCCACCACTCCTCCCCCCACCACCGGTTTCTCCTCCACAAACACCCCGGCCAAGTACCTTCTCCCCTCTAACTCCACCTGGCAATTCATCCACGATAAGGAACACCGATACTTCTTCGTTTCACGACTCCTACGACTCCGATGACGAATTCACTGCATTTACGTCTTTTCCGCCTTCAGCTCCTGCCCCATGTCCGTCTTCAGGTCAATACCTTTCTCAAAGATCCCCTTCACCGCCCTCACCTCCTCCCCGTCGTACGTACGAGCGCACACACTACCCAAGCTCGTCATCTACTTCGTCAATATTAAGTCCTGCATCTCAAACATCGTTAGATCAGTTGAGATCTTCTATTTCTGCATCCTTGGATGGTTTCGATGGTTTTGTTTCTCCACCTCCGGTCGTGCGAGGTGAGAATAGGAAGCGCACACCGTCGCCACCTCCATTGCCCGTCAAACCTCAGTTTCAACGCCAGCAACCACTGCGTGTCGATACTTTCTCCTCCCGTGTCTATCATGCCCATACCCCGAGTCAGACATTCGCCTCGCCAACTGTTCATACCAGCCTCATGAATAGTGGATTCTTGGTTGCATCTGTCACCAATGCAGACCATCAACGTACGCAGAGTCTCGTCAACCGTGCGGCAGCGCGCGGGGGGACATTGTGGCCAAACTCACCCGATTCAGATGAACCAAGAGTGATCGCGATTCCACCACCTCCGTCATCCTCTACGTCGCCAAAGTCGCCGGGTGGAAAGGAGGGCTTTAATTTGCTAGATGACAGCGACACTTTTAGGGGTGGTTTGGAGGTCGTGCCCGCACCACTGAGTGTGGTGGGGGGGATTGAGATGGACTCCACGATGCCGTTCCCTGCAGTGGGTTCCTTGCATACGTCTTTCGGAGTCGTGGGCGGCCCAGGCAAGGGACTTGGTTCGAGGAACCAACTACAACCCTCCCCGCCACCCTTGCCCCCCACACCTGCACTCACTCTTTCGTTCTCTTCTCTGGCAACCCCGGTCCCTTTAGCAGCTACGAATACCGGATCTTTACAACCCTCAAGGCCGAGGCAGATGGGTGGATTATCGGCACAGGATCTATCATTCTTTGAAGGATTGTAAATCTTTTTCGAAGAGCATCAATATCGTCTGGGAGGAATGTAACATAGACCCGGTAGGCACGAGTATACTACGTTACTTGATTAATCCTCCCGACTTTGCGGGTAAAACAAATAAGATTCATATAGTAGAACAGTGCTGCTACAGATCATAGAAAGTACAAAACAGTGAGAGTACATGTAATTCAGGATGTCATACCAGGCTGTGGTATCACCAAGCAGAGAGCTTGAGCAAGTAACACGAAATAAGACTCAAAACAAGTAGAACACAAGAAACATAGCCCATCGAGTTCCAGTATCTCTCAATCTTCCAAGGCTTCTCAGGGCCTCCAGAACTGCCGGGACGAGCTACCCGGCGCGTCATGTTTATGTCTAGCATCGCCATAGTCATACGCGTCCCGTCCAATCCCATACTCCTTGTCTCCGCCCCTTTCCTTACCGTGCTCGTGTCTCTGTCTGTCTCTGTGCTCACGTCTATCTGCAGAACGATCATGGTGCTGTCCGTGATGCCCCGATGAACGAGAACGGTGAGATGGTTGAGCAACCGCTTCATAGTAGGGAGGAGGAGGTATGTTAGCGACTTGGGTTCGATTAGAGACAGGTGGTGCAGGAGGAGCGCTCGGTGGTAAGGCCCTTTGAGGTTGGGAGGTGGACTGCTCGATACCGTTTATTGTGCGACGCTCGGTTCCATCTGGGTACCGATATGTAACGTGTTCGTTGCCCTACGTTCGTTGTCAGTATGACGGGGAGAACAAGCGGATAACCTGAATGCGCACCTGAGAGTCCCTTTGTACAGACTTGGTGTGCGTTACACCGTTGACAGTGGAGCTTGTCCAACTCTGAGCGACCCATCCTCCGTTGCCGCCATTGCTGAATGATTGCATCATGCTACCCCCCATACCCCCGCCGCCGAAATCCAACGG
Source organism: Hortiboletus campestris (assembly GCA_038090935.1). Taxonomy (NCBI): domain Eukaryota; kingdom Fungi; phylum Basidiomycota; class Agaricomycetes; order Boletales; family Boletaceae; genus Hortiboletus; species Hortiboletus campestris. The sequence continues at coordinate 20,149 of JBBPNN010000232.1, forward strand.
AGAAGGCTGCATGGAAGGGAAGGCGCTGTTAAAGAAGCCACCGCCAAACTGATTCGATCCGAAAGCGCGGCGCCCAGACGGATCATGGAAGAAGGGATCAGACGCGAACGCTCTGTGGAGGTCTCCAAATATTGAGTTGAACAAGACGAATGGGTCTGTGAAGTCCCTTGGGCCTGGTCGTGACCCGAAACCGAAACCACCAAACGGATCCATGCGATGACCACGGAAGGAGTGGTCGTTGGGGAAGGGGCCGCGGAAGAAGGGGTTCGAAAAGGAGTCGTGAGGGCCGTTGGCGAAGGGGCCTTGAGGAGCAGGGGCTGGAGGCGGCCAGACGCCGTGTTGATCGTATGTTGCTCTACTCTGAGGGTCATGCAAGACTTCGTATGCGTTGTTTACCTGACGGCATGGCGTAGGTGAGCAATACATGGCAGGACCGTCGACGTTGGGTACACACCTTGCGGAACAAGTCCTCAGAAGCGGATTTCTGGGCTGCGGAGGCACCTTGGGGCAGACGATCAGGATGTGTCTCCAGGGCCTTTTTCCTGTAGGCCTTTCGAACTTCCCCAGCGTTTGAGCACTGCAGACATGGTCCAAGAGACGTCGTGACCTACCTTCCTCCGTAGTCGCGTTGCGGCCAATGCCCAATATTTCGTAAAGATTCGTGGCCATGGTCCCGTCGACAAGGAAAGCTACAAAGTCGAATAGAATTATTAGACGTGTTCGAAAGTTGGCTGGGACGAGGAGGTGGACATGAGACGGTGTCCTTCGTGGAGCGTGGCAGACCTGCTGTTGTGGCTGGACTCGATGCTTCTCTACATTTCGAGTAATCCTGCCGCGAGGCAACGTCCACGGTGCTCACCTGCCGGCAAGTGCCCCAGCACTAACGTATGGTTCTCCAAGAGGTCGTGCTGTGTGCTACTGCACCCCAACCATCAGGTTCAGGACCAGCACAACCCTCGGGACTAGGAGCGTTCGTCCTGCATGACCTCCAAACAAGCAACGTACTCTCCTCCTTCAAGCAAACTAGCTCTGCACCACATTGCAGCGCCTTCGTAGAGACGAAGGATGGTCAGGGAGGGATTATGCTCGCAGCGCAATCAGACAAGGCCCTATTAAACGTCTATAATTTTCAAAAGGTGTGTATCTTGCAAGGATGGTCTGCCCATAACTGACTGTAGACAAACAGGACCAGGTCGCCCTAAAGGTGGTTCTGCCGGAAAAGCTGACCTGCCTGGCATTGGACCAAAAAGCAAGATACTGTGCCGGTGGTACCGCTCAGGGACGGATATACCTCTGGGAGGCGCGTTTCGATTCTCCTTCTCAGTATGCTCCATGTCATGACTCTTTGGACAGTAGGTCGCATCGGGCATACTCTACCATTCTTGGGATGCCCACTACCGCCAAGTGAACGTGCTAAAATTCACCTATGACGGAACGATATTGTTGTCTGCTAGTGAGGATTCTGGTATCGGCGTCTGGTCAGTGTCAAAGTCCGTGTCCGATTTCCTTGTGTAAAATAGTCTTGTTGACTCAACCCGTCCTCCCTTCAGATTGGTGGACGACGATCTCCAAAACGACCACCCTCTTCCACAATTTACACTATCGGACCACACTCTCCCAGTGATGGACATCGTCTGCGGGCTAGGTCCATTTCCGATGTGCCGCATCTTGACCGGATCCCTTGATTGTACCGTAAAGGTGACCAGACTGTTAACTTGGATGGTCTCTCGACTGACAGCACGATTAGCTGTGGGATCTGGCCACCCAGTCCTTAATAACGACATTTCATTTTCCAAAGCCGATACGTTGCATCGTCTGGGACATCTCTGAACGTCTCTTCTTCGCCTCTTCACCTGATGGATCTATCTACCAGGTAAACCTATTTCGCGAGCGCGAAATCAAAAGCAACGCAGGACCATTTATCGAAGCTATCGGGGGTGCAGGTGCATCTGACGTCGTCCGCTTCGATGCGGACGGCACAACAGGGCAAAAACGACTCATCGACGTTGGCCAGCCTGTGACGACTCTTTGTATCTCGTTGAACGGGTCATTGCTTCTGGTTGGAACGGCAACGGGGCTCATTCACGTCTACGATATTGCGTCACATCAACTTCTGCGGTCGATCTCTACGCACAAAGGCTTGTCAATATCGTTCCTTGCGACGATGCTCAAGCCCCCGGACCTCGTGGGACATATCGGTCTCTCTCTGAACGTGGTCAGCATGGCAGAGGCGCGCGATGTAATGCCAGTGCGGCCAGTTGCAGCGTTCCATCGGATGAAAGATGGGAACGCAAGAGAACAGCACGAGGTGTCGATGATGTTACCAATCACGAGCGAGGTGAGCGTTTGATTATTTGTGCATTGCAAGGAGATCGACAACTCATTTCGACAGACATGCCAAATCGGCGAATGTGAATACGACTACTCAGAATCCGAGTTTCAACGGGATATTTTTTCATTCGTGCAGCCGACAGAAGGAGAGCCTTTGGGAGCTCCGTTGACAAGCAGAGTTGCGGAACTGGAGGCGGAAGTGGAACAGTTGAAGGAACAGCTGGGGAAGGCAAAGGGCGTGAATGACGCGATATGGCAAGTTGTCGTGCAAAAGGTACTAAAGGGTAACCGTACTTAAGGACTCGGGCCAGCGCCCTCGGCCCTCACCCTTTCTTTCTTTCCTTCCACTCGCTGCGTTCTCACTTCCCCCATCTTTTTCGCGTCCCACCCACCTCCCAATCATTGGATGATTCTAGCGCGTGGCGGTTCCTTTTTGTGCCCCAGTCCGGCCTGCGTCTGCTTTTCTCTTCTCTTTCCTGTCGGACTTCTCGGCGCGTTTCGGTTCCTCCATGCGCTCCGAAGCTCAGGCCTCCCCGGCCCTTTCTTTGTCTCGGTTTTCTTTCCGGGTTTTCGGCCGACCCCAAACGCTTCTCGTCTCTTTTGCGCGGTCGGCTCTCGTGATGCAGCCTTGTATTATGCATACATAGTTTCTTTGTTCTCCCTTGCCTCATCTCGTAGACGATCTCATTGACGATCCTTACGGATCATCTTCCTTTCTCTCTCTTTCGATATGTTTTGTAGATTCCCGTCTGTCGGTTCGTCCATCGTCTCTGCAAAACATATCTACGTCTTTCCCTCGCATGAGCAACCCACACACGAAGGGTAACCAGCAGCCCGGGTCGGAATTCGGAGATGTCGGGATGGATGTGTAAGACCAAACTGTGGCTGTGATACCGTGTGAACGACTGTTGCCAGCTGAGCGCTCCGTCGCGCACGCTTGCTTGATTTCAAAAATGGGCTTCAAACAAGGCGCAGTGCTCGCATCTTGCTCGTTCTTCCTTGGTGTGTTGCGTTCGTGTGCAGGTCGTGGGCTCGCTGATCCCTCGTCTTTTACAAGGCGTACTGTTCATATGCTTCTTCGTCGACTACCGTATTTTATACCAGAACTTGACAGAAGACGCTATCAAGGATGGATTTCAGTTTTACGCTACGTTCTTTAACGCGCCTCCTGCCATTAAGGTCTGTCCATCATGAATCTTACCAGATGCCGCTCACTGACGAAACTGATTTAGGCGCTTTTACATGGCTTCATAGGAGTTGGGCTCATCGGCCTTGTTGCAAAGCTCCTCCAATGGGACGAGAGCGCCGTCTTCTTTGATGGCTCAAGCTTAGGTGAAGCCCTTTTGACAGCCTTCTGAGCGCATGCTTTACTCACCAACCGGTTTAAGCCGCCTACATCTTCGCGGTGTCAGTCTATCTGGCTGTGACAGTCCCGTGCTTGCGCACGATCGTAACTCCAGCCGAGGTGGATACGATGGATGATCGCGTCGAGGCCATGAGGATCTTGTCGGCTGGCAACACGATTATGATGCTTATCCTCGGAGCGATACTTGTGTTACAGGTAAATTCTGATTACCGATCGCGTAGGACGTCCGCCTTTGTTCTTTGATGGTGCGACACCGTCCGATGTGCCCGTTTCTGATTCCAGACGCGGGTTATAGCCGACGCCGTTGCCGGTACTGTCAATCTTCCCCGAAGGCCGATCGATGTCTTCTTCGTTTTGTTCCCTGCACCCACATGCAATTATATTTTACGATCCGCTGATGTTTATTTTTGGGAACAGGGTGGCCAGGAATATGCACGGAGGGCCGAGCTGAGGGAATTGGCAAAACTGGAGAAGGCGGAAAGGGAGGAGGCTGTAAGATCAACGTCCGAGAAAGACAAGAAGGAGTAGGCCGCTTTTGTGCATCTTGGTTCAGGAGGAGTAGATGATAGGTAGTTGCTTCATTTATTTTATGATGGTAGTTTGTTCCTCCGCTGGAGAACCCCTTTGAGAACGACGAGCTGTAGTGGAGGTGAAACTCGTATGTAGCGAACGAGGGGTGGATAAGTGTTAGCTAAGTCCATTTTGTAGTTATTATCCCCGTGAACGCCTCGGACCACGCCAGCTGCTCCTCGCGTGCACGCCAACTCACCAGACACCCCAGAACTAGGCGGCATATTTCCGTCGTTCTCTCAGTCGATGTCATCAACCAGAGTAACGACGTTGCTGGCTTGGTGTGCGGAGAATCGCGTCCAGGTTGACTCGAGGTTACAGATTATCGATAGCCAGCAGGCTTTTAGTCCTCGCCACGAAGCCAACTCGATAGCCTCCGATGAGCCCTCCCGCGAACGCGGACTCTCCGTGTACTCACGCGAAGAGCTGATTGAATGCGCCCGTACCCGTGAGTCCTCATCAAACTACCCTCGGCGTTCTGGTCATAGAAGCCACCTGTGTCCTCTTCCTTTGATCCTCAATTTGGCGTTGCGAGGGTGTGCTGACGTGCGAGTGAGAGTGTTATTGAAGAGACCAATCACCCTCCCGCCTTTTCGGACTGGGGGCCATTCATTCTGTTGTTTAGGAATATCACATTTCGTTTCTCCCTCAACTTGGGTTCAAAGGGACTTCATCTTTCTTTGTGTACTAATCTATTTTTGGGTATCGCAGTCGTGTATATTCCAAAGACCGCCGTTCTGTCTGTCAAGTCGTGCTTCTTTTCCCAGCACATATCATCCGTACCTTATGGCCACGGTGCTCACCTTTCCCTTGCTCTCGCGCTGTACGGCGAACTGTGCGTAAACTTTTTTTCTTTAGCTGTCTGTCGGTCGCGATGTTGACTTGCCTTGCTGCCTTTGGTGGCGTCACTCGGCTGGACGCCACTTGACGCGTTCGAAATCTCCTATCGCTACCATTCTCACACAAATGCCAAAAATAAACGTCTCTGTCACCTCCACATCGATGAACGCGCGAACATCAACGCCAACTCCACACTCGGCCCCCGTTCTTACGATCTTCCCACTATGAATCCGGAATTTTCCTTCTCGGCGGATTCTACTTTCTGATGGCTTCAATACGACTCGCGTTACCAAAGCTTACTAGGCCCACGCTCGCGATGGTTCAGTTATTTGCAGAGCCTCCCGCGGGAAACAGTGGACATTGCTCTGTTTTGGGGTGTCAACGATGTCATCGAAACTCGGACGTGCACTTGTTCAGCCCGCGGATGTTTGAACATCAATGAAAAATCGAGTGCATCAGATAAGCGTCAACGACGGGTCACCCTCTCCCAATGTCCGTGGTGCGTTTGGTTGCACGACAACCAGAATGCAAGAGAATGGCTCAAGGTCACCGAGGTTGACCGGGAGCAAGCAGGCCTGATGGTGAGTCCGATAAGTCTATGTTTGGTTCTTTCTTCTTCGAGTCCCCATTTGCTTTCATCTCGTTTTTGTTTGCGTGGTTCCTCCGGGATCTTGTGGGTTGCTGGGGGGACTTGTCATACCCTTACCAGCTTCTTATCATTGCGATGTCAATCTACTCTTCGCCTTCCTTTCGCCCATCCCCGCTCGCTTTCATCACTTCTTGATGCGGGTATGTGGCACCCGCTGATCCCCTAGCATTTCTGCACTGGTCGCACACCCTTTTGTGATGGGGATGGGTTGGCTCGGAAGTTTCATATCGCTACCTGCCGCTCGCATTTTCCCGTAGGCTACGGCATGCAGAACTGCGCATGCATGGTGACTGATGGATGTGGGCCACGCAGTGGCGGACACGCGCTCTATGTACGGTCGTACTCGTGCATGAGCGAGCCTGTCATGTAAACAACGATCCTGACTCGGGGATGTCCGGATCTTTTGATTTGTCGGGTTTCTTTACCCGTCTTGTGCCCGCAGCATCGACTAAACCGCGGCAACATATCAGCTGCCGGTCCAGACGGACCACTGCAAGGGTTTTCGTTCGTTATTAACAAAGCACACTACCCTCGTGGCTAGGTCTGCGATAATTGCGACCCAACTAATGTCTTATTGACATTGAATTTCGATCACCACCCCCTCGTTCTTTCGATTCCGCACCGTGATCTATTTTGCACGTTGAATCTTCATTCTCGGATGATCGGTCCCCTTTGACACTGCTTTCTATTTGATGCAAATGCGGTCTCTGCCGCGCCATTAAGATTTGCGCGAACAAGTTTGCCCCTGAACCTCAGTGGACCCTTGATCCAGCAGACCCGCAAGCGATTTGATTGCGTTCAACTTCCTTTACCCTTCATTCTTGAGCTATCGATAGCTTCATGGTTTCTTTTTTGACTCTTCATGCATTCACAGTCAAGTGCTTAATAACTGACTCTTGGCGTGTAGGAGGAAGTACGTCAATACTACCACGATGTTGTGGAACCCACGTTTCACGCGGCGTCGACCAACTCGAGGCTGGGATATAACTCAGCGTTCTACAGCAGACCAGATAAACCTAAGGATTCCAGTGCCGATATCAACCCAAGAGCACACGGGGTTACATTCCCGGGATTTTGCCTCGCTTACTCGCTCGTTTCAACACGTGCATTCTGGGTGGATGCGTACCATGGACTTGCAATGGTTCCAATTGCCGACGCGTAAGTTACTTCTCACCTTCTAGCTGACATGGGGCGTGGCAATGACGCCACGAGGTCCCCGTATCCAAAAACGGGCATCTGCTTTTCCTGCTTTGTTGGTTGCTACCTCACTCCAATGATGCCTGTTCACGTCGCGAACAAGCTGTACATCTGATTGAGAATCACAAGTTCCTACTGCGCTTACGGCACGGTGGGCGGGAAGTGACTGTTGCTGCCCTCTACCCCTGCTTATTGTGCAGAGTAACTCATAGAACAACACCGCTTGTTGATTCCCACTCGAAGTCGTTATGTTTGGTGGGGAGGACATCGAGAGAGTTTCAGTTTCCATTTGAGTTCTCCATGCCTGTTGACCAGTCTTTTATTGCATTCCTCGTTGTGCAGCGTGTGCAAATCTGACCCACCTTCCAGTTTCAACCATACGAACGATAATCATGTACAAATGGAGGTGAGTAATGAAATCCGATCCTTCTCGCCAAAGTCGCACTTTATCGGGCAGTGGAAGGATGGTCCATCTTCCCCCACTGCTACTTTTTTCGAAGGATGTCTGTACGTGTATTCAGGAGATTGATGGATCCCGCTTGTAGAGCGACTATGACGTCTGTGTGGAATGCGGCTCTCTCGCCGAATGTGAGCACGATCATGAGATGGGAAGTACGACGGTCCCTGCTTCACTCCTGTCGAATGTACATCCACTGTCCCATGACGGTACCCCGACGTTCAGCGAGATCGACCACCTTGAAATGCGTACCGTGCGGCCCATCCCTCCATTCAATGAAGTCTTCAATACGTACGGCTCCTTGTCCAACGCGGCGCTCCTCTCTCGATATGGTTTCGTACTCCCCGAGAACGACCATGACACCGTCCGAATGGTGCTCGACCCGTTATCGACAATGAGGAACCTCTTCAAGTATGTCGGGCTGAAAGAGGCACCCGTTGGGGATAACAATGCCGTCAGAGAAGCTTCTACCTTCGGGTGCTTTGCAATCAGGAACGCGTGCAGGGTGGGTGACTTCACCGATCACGGCGGTGTCAACAGCGAGCCTCATTTACGATAAGGAACAACAGCCCTGTAGTCAGGGCATCGCGGACAGTGAAGCTACTTCTTCATTATCCGAGTCTATTGGTGCTTGGGAAAACTCAATGAATTCGTTGCTCCACGTTTTCACTTGCGTTGCCGGCACATGGAACTCGGATGCGGCATGGGACGACCAAGACGATGGTTTGGTATTCAATCCGCAGTCTCCACCCACAAGGCCAGTCTCATTTCGGGGTGGTGATGGGTCTGCTCGGATCAGTCACGACTTGGCTATCAATTCTGACGGCAAGATATCACATAACCTTTGGCTATTCTGCATCCTTCTGGCCGTGTTTGCCACTCGGTCGCATTTCGGGCCTTCTTTTAGAGACCTGATTGAACGCGGTCCAGCTGAAGCTGGCATCGCTTCGCTGGCAGAATTCAAAGCAAAGTTAATTAACGTTCAGAGACACGTCGAACGTCTTCGCCACATCCACGATGGAGACAGTCTCAACGGCGACATGGAAGACGGTGGCAATCAAGGATCAACATCCTCCCCTCCCTTCCCCCATCCGGCACCTTCCTCACTTAAGCTGGATTACGACACCGAACCAGACGAACCCGCACAGCCTCCTTTTACCACTGTGCAGGTGCAGCCGAGACCTGCAGTGACACCTGGGGGCAAGTCGACTTCCCTTAGTACCGTGGGTTCGGGTTCGAGTAGCCCCCACTCGGATCCATTTGAAACAACAATTATCTTGAGTCGGCCCCTTGGCAATGGACCCCGGGACCCCGAGATAAGCACAAGCTTCTCGCCCATACCTCAAACGCCAGGTCAACCCTTGATATCGTGTCATCCCATGTTACAAGCAACAGGGGGGTCATATCAGGAAACGTCCTCATCCTCTGTGGGATGTACAGCTGGATATAGTGCCCAACGCGACCGTAGTCGAAGCTCGGAGAGAGAGCGGCCCCCGAAGCGCGTCCGCCGCTATAGCGATTCCGTCGTAGCAAACCGCGTCGATAAATTAGGCAAAGCCACACCCGAGTCCGCACGACAAGCGCAACATCGGGAAGTGCTCTACGCGTCCGATGAAGACGACGTACAGACGACCGACGACGCGACCCACCGGGTGGCGCTCTTGCTGGCACGTATAGTGGTCGGGCTGTGCCACGACCGATATCGACCTCCGACGCTTAGCAAAGAGCAGTGCGGCGTCGGGATGACTGCGGCACAACTCGGAGACTTGCTTGACGTGAGTGTTTTTGTTCGTTCGCGCAGTCCGTATCTTTGGCTCGTCGCTCTTTTCGTACGTCTGCGCCCTCGTTGCCTCGGCCCTTGATCTGGGGATGATCAAAGTTCGCTGTCTGCAGGATGCATTATAGTGGCGACGATCTGGACGCGGGCCATTATGGCCGGTGACCCGAGGCGTATACGGCCCCAGTGACCCGCATCGACATGACTATTGGGGCAGGTCATGTGTGAATGCGGGGCACTATGGACCATAGCGGAACCACTCCCTTGGTTCTTACTTCTCGCGGCAGAGCAAGGAAAAGGGATTCCCTTCTCTCCCTATCGGGAAGCTGTTGGGGTTACCCTTTTTCCCGCTGTGGTTCCCTACCCAGCCAACGGTCAGAGTTTGGCCGAAAGCCATTTCTGTCCAACTGTTGATTCATTTCGTCATACTTTTTTCTGTGCCCATTGTCTTCTCCCCTTTCGTGATGCTGTAGAGGGCGGAGGCGCGGAGATGATCTGATCGCCGTCACTCCTAACCCGCTACCCTGTGTACCCGTTGGCGTAACGTGTAACGGGGTTCATGAGAATATTCATATCCTGCCGCACAATTATCCTTTGGCGGATCTATCCCCCCTCTTCCCTTCCTGTATGAAAGCCCCCTCTGATCTATTCCCTCTGATCCACGAGCCTGTGTCCTCCACATGCTGCCCTCTTCTACTTTCTTCGGCGAGATGTCAACCTTGGTGACACCGTCTCGGGGTCATGGTGAAGACGATCATCTCCGCAGCCGCACTATGCGGTGCTGTGGCACTTGCGTCACCCATCAACGGTTGACTTTTTTCCCATTGTTCTCAAAATCGGTCGAGGGGCCCATTGTCCGCCGTATATGGGACCCAGGGCCCCTGACTGGCAATCGTCGACTTTTTTTCCTATTGTTTTCTGCCTCCTAGACGATGTGCCATTGTTTTGAGAAGCGTATGAGGGTAACGTGATACACGAAGGGGCCGTTGAGCGGCATGTCTCGACTGTTTCATCTCTTGCGTTTCGCGATGTGGATGTTGGCGGCGTTTGGGCGGGACTGACAACCCTTGTCCTTGTATAGGAAACACCCGACTGTATGCATCGTACGCGGAGTGCCCTTGTTTTGGCGATCAGTGAAAGATCGGTTGTCGAAAGTTGCGCGGCATGCTGGGGTGCCGTTCTGGGCCAATAATAGGGACGTTCAGGAGGTCACACGTATGTACTTTGTCGATGTCATTCGGAATCAGAACGGTGCGGTAAGCGGGTTGTCTAAGCCGTCTTCCGCATTGACTCAAGCGATGACTGAATGAGTGGGACGTTGGCGATACGATGCCCGTATGCCCAGAAGCGCTTCACAGAACCTGGGAATCGGACGCCAAGCGGGAAGACGACAGGGGCGGGGGCTCTCGTGACTCGGTATGACTAGGTAAGGGTACTTGTGTTGCTGTGTGTGCATAACGATATGATATCAGCACGCCGCGAAGCTGCGGCTGGCAGACTCGACGCGGACAGGTGGGAGGGTGATATTTACAGAACACTGGCCAGAACGGGCCAAAAAAAAATTACAAGTGTATGAGGAAGACAAAGAAGGATGATCATAATCGGGCAGTGACGCGAGGATGTGGATCGGCGGAGGGACGCAAAGAGCAGGTGGGGCAAAAGCAAGTGTAAAATTTTTCATAAAGGATATCGCTTGTTAGCTCCGTTTGACCGATCTGGGAGTGGGGAGAGAGAGGGAACGAGGCAGGGCGAGATCAGGAACGGGGCGAGAGGGTTCCTGACGAACAGCGTTGAAGAGAATTCTATCATAGGCGCGTTTGAGACGGATAAGGATAGATTGCGCTCTGTTCAGGGATGGAACAGGGAGCTGACAGTGGCGTCATCGCAAAGACTTTGCACGCCCAGGAATTTATTCAGCGAGTGTATACATGGCGAACGGTAGCGGTAGTAAAGGGTAAACACAGTGGAAGTAAACCCTAAATTGAACTCAGCGTGGAAGGCGTCGGCGGTAATGGCTGGGTTGAGTCGGTTTGGGCGGGGCGGGGGATGGGGCGTGCGAGTGGCGTGTGGGTGGGTTTGTCGAGATTCCAGAGGAAGAGAACCTCGGGTTCCTGCGATGGATCCGTCGGGAGCTGAGCGGGGGGATGGTGACATATTCGCTTAACCTTGAGCCGGTTCCGTGATGGGAGTGTTCCTATGATGGCATGGCTGGATTGTTGGGAGCGATGGGGTCCCCAACGTGCCAGCTCGCAATGCATTCGGAGGCGGGTGTTAGTGCTGCGCCGTTCTGGGCCAGCCATAATCGCACCACGTCGCCGTCACGACCGTCGGTGACATGATCGGATCTCAGTCAGAAAATAAATAAATAAATAATTCACATATGACGAGAATTGTGCTCGATCGACGATAATGAAAAAGAGATGTAAATTAAATAATTGAATAGGCTGGGAAAGCGAGAATAAGGGTCGTCCTGATTTGGGGTGTCACCGATCTCGTGGTTGGATCTTGGTTGGGCTGCAAAAGGCAGTCGGATATATAAGAACGAGCGAGAACGCTCGACTCCTGCACGCCCCCCTCGTCCTATTTTTTCGTCCAAGTACATATCCACCCCCGCCGCGTCTTCCTCGCCATGGACGTCGACTGGTGTCTCTCCTGCGAACGCAAACTCGTATGTCCCCCGCCCCCCTTTCTCCCCTCCCCGCTCACCCCCCACAGGATGACCTGCCTTCTGCTTCCGGCCCATACTGCTCCACCCAGTGCCTCTCCTACGCCCAGCCCTCCTCGTTCCGCGTGCATCCCCTTCCCATCCCCCAATCTGGCGCCTTCCGCATCCGCCAGTGGGCACAGGCAATTCCCCCACATATTCCAGCCGGCGCACCCGCCCTGCCCTTTGCCGATCTCCCCCACTCTCCACTCCCATCCGAGCGTCCCCCTTCTCCCCGCCCACGTCACTCGCCGACCCCAAAGCTTATCGAGCGCACGGCCGCATCTACTCCTCTTCCCACCCTCTGCGTCTCGTTCCCTGCACATGTCCGACCTCCCCACCCTCCACGGGCACCGCCCCACACCTATTCGCGTCCGACCAACACGTCCACCTGCATGAGCGAGGCAAGCACCTCCCTCACGTCCCTCCTCAGCGAGCCCATGGTCGCAACTCCCGACGAAGACACCTCCTTTGGCGCTAATATCAGTGCCCTCGTTCGCTCCTGGGTCAACTGCGACCGCGTAAAGAGTGCAAAGGATGGCTACGTGATCGAGAAAGTCACCGATTATTTTCCCCCTCTCCCTCAAGGGAAAAAGACCTTTCCTTCCTCGTATAAAAAATCAAAAAAGACGCCCCCTCAATCCCCCGCCCCCGTTTCTCGTGTCAAACTATCCGCCAAGAAGGTAGTTCCTTGCGCAGACCGAGACCGCTCGACTCCCACACACTCTCACACCCCAACCCCTGTCATCTTTCCCTCCTGCCGAGCGGCCGAGCTAGACTGGGTCGACGGCGAGGATGAAGGTGAGGACCAGATGGTCGTTGCTCCCCAACCGAAATACCACCCCACCTACTATCAGAAACACCAGCCCCAACGACATATCGAGCACGTCCACTGGGCCCGCGCTCCATCTCTCTCATCTTCCGTTTCCAGCTCAGGCTCGTCTGTACTGGTCATGGCTACCAAACGGGGCACTCGCGCGCTCGCAGCATGATTTCGATTTCGTCTCCTCCAAAGCCCTCCTCTTTGTTGTTTCCCTGTTTCCAAAAATTGGGACGCTTTCATTCCGAGTCGCGACGGGCTGTACACCGCCTTTTCTTCGCTCTGTTGCTATTTCCCCCCCCCCTTTTTTTCCTGTATGACGGTGCTCGCGTTGAGCACGCACGACAACGATCCTTCAAGTTTCATTTCTTTCAAAATCCTCGCGTAACAACCACACTCATTCTCCCTTTTCTTTCTCATCCCTCACTTCACTCACACTTGTATATACATGCATATACACATAGATAGATACGTCCCGCTTCGTTGCATGCTTTCTCGCATAGACATCTCTTTTCCTCGGTGTTCAGACCGAGAATATGGCATTGATTTATTGTACGATAGAGCCCGCAGTTCTGCGGATGGATGGAATATTATTCGAGATCTTGAATTTGCATTGATTCGGAATGACTTGTTGAAACTCGCACTTGACGACGACGGTAACGAGGGAACGATCGGGTCAAACAAGTTTGGTTTGCAGTATTTCACACGGAACGCCGTTCTCGAGTGTGGAGTGACACAGCACTGGCGTCAAGTGGGCGAATACACCCACGAAGTCCGCATCAGACGAGAAGGGCTTGGAACGCGGAAGCGGTATAATTTCAGGGAGCTTGGCGCACTCCAAGTGCGCGTTTGGTTGTGGAGCATCTGACATTTTCCTTCGAGAATGCCTTCGCGGGAGACGGTGGTCAGGTGGGCGTCGACGCACACTCCTACTCCTTACGGCCCATTCTTGCCTCGCCGCTATTCATATGTACGTGGGGGGTCACGAGGTTGGGTTCCCTTTGGTCGAGTAGTCCGGCAACATGTGACGCCTTTGATGCGGCGAACACCCTCGAACGTTGAAGAAGGCCACCCAGTATACGCCACGCACATCGTATTGTATTGGCCGCGCCCAGGAATGCCATACGCGTGGGTAGAGCGCATGGACCAGTATTTTATCAAACCTAGTCCGTCCAGTTTTTGATAAAGTTTCGCCAACTGCAATTCAATCTGACCATGTGCGTATGCGCCATAGGAGGGAAGAAAAGAGGCGAAGAGGATGCCGAGAAACCTGCCCTACAAACGTTCAAAATGGCCTTTCCCACGTCTAACTTGCCACCGATACGATTCGGTGAATCAGAAGGCCAGCCACTATCTTCCTGTGTGTGGTATGTGTACGTGTGTCGGGCAAGGCACAGTGCTGTTTTGACGCGTGCACCGCACGGATCATAGGTATTCTGACGCCATCTCATCACTCATCTCATAGGGTTCACACATCGCGCACACAGATATACAGGTATTCTGACCTGAGTCGTGCGGATAACTGAGGCGAAGAGCGAATGAGAGGTGAAATTTTGAAACTGAAAAACTGACGCGGCGCTTGAGCATGTTCACTCCGGCGACAGGGTGTCTGACCTTGGTCTCTGGTACTGACTCGAGCGGCAAGTATCATGTGTTTCTATGGTCGCCTCGCTCGACTATAATGAATCATCCAGATGCCGGCTGTTTGAGGATGGCCTTGGTACCCGACCCAAACGTCGGTACGGACCCGCCATATTTCCCCCCGCGGACGTTCCTGGGTTCTCATTCTGGCCACCGTAAATCCACTTCCGAGACAGGCATCCCAGTTATGGCACTCCTCCGACCGTTACAGTGACAGTCAAGCTCAGTGACCAAACCTGAAACGGGCCCGTCGAGGTACATTAGTCCTTCCAGCACGAAACCACGACTCCTGGAGCTTCGTCCTTTCCCACAGTGCACAGTCATCAGGGATATCGATTTCGAAAGAAGTTACATCCGTAATCGCCGAACGACTGATTGGATTTGAGGGTCGTTTCGAAGTGCGGGCATAGGGAGCGCGAGCGAGTCAGATTAGTGTCGTCAGATTATGTAGTTTGCCAGTGCTTCCGCGGTCGCCTATTGTTAGCACGTTCGTTCATTCAACCTATTCGTCGAGATGTGACTCTATTGTGAATAGTTTATATTACCAAGGGTTCGAACGTTCCCCCCTACAATACACGTGTATCAAATCACCTTTGCTTCGAAGAACCATCGCCTCCAGTTACTCGCCGTGCGTGCACCTGAGTTGGCCGGTCCGAGTGATCGATCGTCCATGCCCAAGCCGATCTAACAGTTGCCACCGTGATGCGATACGTTCGTTCGCGCGCACGATATTGGCGTCCTGCTTCAAGTTGGGGACCTGTTCCGTTCTGTACGTATGTGACAACAATTATATTAAATCTCGATCTTGTCGTTCCAGTGAACTCCATGGACGCTGGCATTTGGCAGGATAAATGATCGACGTCGTGGGTGACAAGTCTGACATCGCCTCGGTCGTTGCAGGGATTCCGAGTCAGTCTACCTGTAACTCCAGTGCCGGCGCCCACGTCTTCACCCGATACCGCCCATCATGTCGCATCAGTCATGCATGC